>PVIJ01002267.1:0-166100 GCA_004024925.1 Scalopus aquaticus
GAGGGAGGGAGGGAGGGAGGGAGGGAGGGACAGTTTATTCTAAGAATTAGCACAGTAGAGGGAGGAGGGAGAAGGTCAAGTTTCCTGACTGGTATGAGGTAGAGTTACAGATACAGGAGCTGGCAGGGTAAAGCCAAAGCCTGCCACTGCACATGTGGGGGACTCTTTCTGCCACCACCATGCAGGAGGCTGAAGGTCCCCTGCCTGGTAGGTTGGTGAGGCAGCTGCCTTCTGCAGCAGCTCTGATGAAAAAAAAAAAAATTAAAAAGAACAAGCTCAGTGCATCACTCCCTTTTAAAGGCTCCAAAAATGGCCCTCCATTCCTCCCACTTCCCAACAGCCCCCTTGCTCAAGACAACAGGGACAGAGTTCAAACCATGGCACTGCACAGGCATTACCTGCTCCTGCTTGGGCATTGTCCAGTTGACAGGGAGTGAAGTCCCCCCCCCGAATCTGCTCCAGGCCATTCCAGCATTTACACTGAATCTTGGGATGATGAAGAGGTGCTGTCAAGGGTGACTCAAAAATTTCACACTTGTGAAACAGGTAGATGGTGTGTCATAACTTGAAATGAGGAACACTGTGATTGTTTTCTGGGGGGTGGGGCAGAAGGGTAATAAAGACCAAGCATTTTTCATCAGATATACTGTATTTGAGTCATTTAACCTGTTTGAGTCTCAATAACCTAATCTATAAGATAGAGCAATGAATCATTGAGGCTTCCACTAGAGTGGTGGTTAGCAAATTTTTTCTTTAAAGTGCCAGATTGAATTTTTAGCTTTATGGAATAGATGGTCTCTGTTGCAGCTACTCCACTCAGTTGGTGTAGCTGGATTAAAGCATTGTGCCTCAGTTATGAAATAAATTCATAGACCATGTCAACACAAATCTGCCACAAAACGTGAAATCAGGGCTAAGGTAGGCACTTAACTCCATAAGTAGAAGTTACTGGGTTTTTGGGGTGTTATTTTCTGTGCTAGTTGGGATGTTGCCACACCCTGCCTCTGTCCTGGAGCTTTGAGTGTGACCAGTGGGACAGTCCAACAAAGGAGATGTGTGTCTGTGCATGCACATTTAAGAATATAATAGTATTTAATGAATATGGTATTATCATCTCCTTTTATTTTTTTAAATATTTATTTTTATTTATTTCTGCATATAGAACTGGTGTGTAGGCCAGAGGTGGGGGGTGAGAGGATTCACCGGAGACAGAGTGGGGAGCAGAAAAGGCAGATCTACTGAAATACACTGCTGAGGGGAGCGGCGGGCAAGATAGGAGAGGTCTGCTGCACCATGTGGATTAGCTCCCTGGCCGGGGATTGAACTCATGCCCCAGTGGCTGGCAATAGTTTGATAGCACTGAGACAACCTCTGCACTACCAGGGAGGCTCTGCTTTCATTTCTTAATGTGCGTATTGAACTTTTGTAAATTTTACTAATTTTTAGTTGAAAATCTGTTTCCTCTCACCCTCAATTGGTGTGTATTTTGTTCATGGCCACTGCTTAACAAATGTTTGCATGAGCATGGGATAGAGGCATCATATAATTACTCCCAAAGTTCAATAGATTTAGGTTTTGAACAATGCACTATTGTTGATGAAATGTTTTTCTGTTCCTTACTATTCACAGGGATAATGCAGGGTTAACCATGTTTGAACATGAGTTATATAATAGGTATGCAAAACGAGGCTTCTGAGTATATGGACTATGGCAATTGGGTGAGTAATTGACTATCTTGGGGAAAAAGTAAAAATTTTAATCGAATCATACTCATAATTCATCCTTATGAAATACTAGTTCATTTTCATCCTTTATAGCTTGTTATGAACGAATGTAAGAAAGCTAAGCCTAAAGCCAAAGACATTTTTCATAAAATTCTTTGAATTTGAGACAGGTAGGTTGACTTTTCCATGATTTATTTAATGAGATGCTTTCTTTCCCATGCTATATTATTGTTATTTAATTTAATATTTATTGAACACTATAGATGGAGATGGTTGGAGGGGGAAAAGAAGGACGTTTGTCAGGTCTTAGTTTACACCTGTTATGAGCAAAAATTTTTCTGTAGCACTGAGTTAAAGCTAGTCCCAAGGACAAAAGAAGACACCACATCAAGATAATGGCTGCCACTGTCAGCCTCTCCACGTGTCTCTCATCCATGTGTCTCTTTCACGTGTCTCTATATGTCTCCCTGCCATGCTTCTCCTTTTAAGTACTAGGTAAAAGTCAAGTCCAGAGAAACAAGAGCCCTTTTTGAGCCCACTTGTGTTCCATTTTATATAGCTTCACCTGGCCTCTAAACTCTACCCTTAGTTCCCAGCAGCTAGTCTGTGGTGGCTATATGTAAGTGAGGGTGGGGTACAAAGTAGTTTCCCTAAAAGAAGAAAGCCAATGGCAGATATTTTGGTGTTCTGGCAGTCACTAAAGGTTAAGTGTAGCCCTACCAGCTGATGATGGCTCCTGAGAATCAGAGCTGAGATTCAGAAGATTGGAATTAAGATTTAGGAGACTGGAGTGAAGGCACTCTCCATGCCTGGGAGATCTGTGGTTTTAGGCAAGGGAGGTAAAAGGAGGCAAAGCAAGGACTTGGTTCCGGAAACTAGGATTAAGGATGGGATTTCATGTAACAGAGCAGTACTGAAATACTTAACAATTCCCACAGTGAGAGCAAGACCAGCAGCAAAGCTGATTTGATGCCAGATATTTGACTGACTTAGATCTTTATTTTTCTGCTTGTGTAATTGAGGATTTGCCAATATTTGGGGGGCAGGGGAGTATTGAACATAAATGTGGGGTCTTAGTGACCCTAGATGCTTATATTAGAAGAAGATGGACCCAGGAAACTTGAGTGCGCTACATCGTTGTTAGAGCAGGATGATAAGTGTACAAGTTCCCTTTTTCCCATCAATTATTTGACTGAAAATTATGATAAAAAATAATCATGAGAACCACTTTGCTATATGAACTTGAATTCTCTCTCTCTCTCTCTCTCTCTCTCTCTCTCTCTCTCTCTCTCTCTCTCTCACTCACACACACACACACACACACACACACACACACACACACACACCTCACAACAAGTATGGATCCACCAGAGGAAAGTAGAGCCAGCCTTAAGTCTGCATAGCCTTCCCTGTGGTAAGATGCCTTCTTCCCCAGTCTTAGCTATTTTCAGCTATGACCAGCCTGCACCTTTTCTACTGGCCACTCCTTTGGGAAGTAAAAAAAGATGGTTGCTATATCACTACTTTGAGGGAAATATATTCCAGATATTTCGGGGAAGATACAGAAGGTGGTAAGAAGTGTCACTTTATCCAGGGCTGGACCTGAACAAAATTCCTACGAGGATTTGAGTCAATGTTGCCTCTCTTGCTGCTTACCTTTCATATATTCTTCTCCCCACCAATAGCAAGTCTATCAAAAGAAGTTCAGATTTCTATGCCCATCAACAAAGTCCCAAATACAGCTTCATTCTACCTCACTGACCTTATTCCTTGTTCACCTATATTGTTCTTCCACTTTATACAAACACACCTGCTCAATATTCTGTGAATAATACCAGCATAGACCCACCACCGCACGTTGGCTCATACTCTTCTTTCTGCCCCAAAACCCCTCTGAGGGCTTCCATCTTTGCCTCTTGAGACCATCAGAATTTTACTTGTGTGCATCAAGTTATTTCACCTTATATGAAATGGGAATAGTAGTCCCTTCTTTGTAGGGAGTTTGTAAGAATTGAATGAGATAGTGAATATAAAGTACATAGCATAGTGCCTGACACATGGGGATTATTTAATGTATAATAGCCCTAATTAGTCTTATGGTCATATCTGAAATACCCTTATCTGTTTCATGAAACCCCATCTTGATGTTACTTTATGTGCTTTTGGACTTATTTTCACATTCCCTTCACTTCTCGAAATTCTTTCTTAGTTAACTGTCACTCAATGATAATAAATAATAATAGCAGCCACTATTTTTTGAGCTCTTCTTTTGTGTCGGGTACTATATTGAGCACCTAACATGCATTATCACATTCAGTCCTTCACACAATTCTATGAGGGAGGCACATTATTTACAAACAGGAAATCTGAGGTTCGGCATCCTGAGCCTCATTCGCTTTCTACAGAACAGTGAATTTTTCTCCATGTCAGTGAGGAAAGTTAAAAATGAATTTATTCTTGTCTGTAGCCTTCATGATGAGTGCAGTAGCTGTGATAGTATTATAGGTGCTCAGTGCAAGATTTCTGGTTGAGTGAAAGAATCCTATTTTTTGCTGTTCAAAGTCTGTGTTACAACCTAGGCTTGGAACACCTGAGCTCATCCGTAACTCCACCCATATTCAGTTGTATGTTTCCTACATTAGATACCCTCGGGGCTTTTATTTCTGCTGGACAGTTGATAAATTAATCATGATGGTATGATAGCAGCAGATAATTACTGTGTGTATGTTAATGTGTCACCCCTCCTCTCTAGCTTATTTGCATTTTAATGGAGCAATTCTGGAGATAATCCCTTAAGGCAAAGGAATGTATCTTGAGGGTGAGAAAGCTAGAATCTGTACCAGGCTGCAGTTGTGGAAGTGAGGAGGAAGGTGGAGATGTACATATCTGAGAAGTGACACCATAAGGTGGCTGTTTACCCCACTTATATGATGACCAGCTTTAATGAATAAATTTTAAAAGCCAGAATTTTAATCTACTGATGTCCTGTAGTTTATGTCAAAGTTGTTGATTCTCCAGAGCAAAAACCTCAAGCCCTTTTGGGCAAAGATGAATAGCTAAGCCTAATAAGATGCATGGTAATGTAGGATTAGATTAAGTAGAATTTGAAGTTGGTTTAGACCTAAAATTTGTCCAAAATGTATCCTAATAAAATGTTTGTTTGCAGTGCCTCTAGTAGGCCACACTGAATGTAAGTTGTGTCTTGATACTGGGAACGGTAGTATGTTATGGAACATCTTAGAAGAGGAGAAAAAAAATTCTCACCATATACCCTTCTCATGTAGAAGACCTCAGTTTTAACTCACCATTATATAGTTCATTTTGGTCTATTATATCTTTTAGGAGTCTATAAGAAATATATTATTAGGGATTTAAATAAAGTTTTAGTAAGTTTGCTTTTCTAAAGCATACACACATAAGTTTTACACATAAATGATTCATTTTGTAGTTGATAGAACTGTATTATTTTCAGGTAATAAGATGACATCATTTACCTTAGAGAATTAATTAAAACGCTGCCAAATGGTTTATTGCCCTAGTGTGAATGTTTATGATGGTCACTTATTCAGCACATGTTTGATGAACACCAACTATGTACCAGAAACTATGAAAGGCATAGTGGGTATGTAAAGGTTATTAATAAATATATTTCATATATCCTCAAGCCAGATCTGGAGTTTTACACTTCTTTTCCTGTAGAAGACTTCTTTTAGAAACTGCTTCCATTGATCTATTTATCTTTTCTTATATCAATACCATACTTTCTTGATAAATGTCTTCTGTAGTGTCTTAAAATCAAGTAGCATAATTCATTTAGCACTGGTTCTTTTTGACACTGCTTTGGCTATTCTCAGTTCTTTTTTTCTACTTAAATTTTAGAATCAGCTTGTCAGTTACTCCGTGAAAGCTTCTGTTATTTTGATTGGGAAGACAATTAGGGGTGAATTAACATGTAATGATATGTATCCATGAACATAGTGTATTTTTCCACCTATCTAGACCTTGTTCAGTATTTCTTAGTAATATTTCCTAGTTTAAGCACAGTGGTCTTACTCATATTTGTTAATATTTTCTTAAAGTGTTTTCTTAAAATGTTTTTGATACTATTCAGTTGGCACTTTAAATTGATTTTCTAGTTGTTTGTTGCTAGTATATAAAAATACAACTGATTTTCATATATCGATCATGAATTCTGTGAGTTTCGGAAACTCACGTATTAGTTCTCGTAGCTAATTTGTCAGCATCTTAGGATTTTCTTTGTAGATAGTCACACCATTTACAAGTAAGGGCAAGTTTATTTTCTTCTTTAAAATCTGTATACCTTTTAATTCTTTTGATTACCCTATTGTGTGGTCTAGATCTGAATAGAAGTGAAAGAACCTGACATCTTTTCTTAGCCCGTGATTGTAGGAGAAAAGTTTTTAGTTTCTCACAGAGTACAACATTAACTGTAAGTCCTTTTGTAAATGCACTTTACAGATTGAGGACGTTTTATTTTATTACTAGTTTGATGAAAGTATATTTTTAGTCATAAATGGGTGTTAAATTTTGTCAAATACTTGTTTGCACTTATTGAGGCAATCATGTGAATTTATCTTTGATCCTCTCAGCCCTGTGAATAACACTGGTTGATTTTATAATGTTGTACCAACCTTCTATCCATGAGATAAACATTATTTGGTTATGGCTTGTTATCCTTCACTATATATTGCTTGATTGCATTTGATAATACTGTGTTGTTTTGTGTGTATTATGAAAGATAATGGTGTATAATATTTTTTTTCTTGAAATGCCCTTGTCAAGTCTGGGTATTGGGATTATACAGGTATAGTAAACTGAGTTAGGACTATTTTTTCCTCTATTTTGTGAAATATTTTAAGATACTCACTATTTTTTTTTAATATTTGATAGAACATTTACCAGTGAAACCATCTAGGTCAAAAGTATTCTTCAGGGATTGGTTTCAATACTGTAAGTTTGATATTTTTAATAATAGCCGTTGTGGTTAGAGTGTCTATTGCTTCTTGTATAAATCTGACTAAATTTTTAAGAAGAATTTGTCCATTTCACTTATGATACTGCATTTGTTGCCATAAAGTTGTTCCTAAAATTCATTTATTGTCCGATTTAATGTCTGTAAAATCTGTAGTGTTGTTTTCAACTTAATTCCTGATATGTCTTTCACATTATTTCATAGCAGTTAGATATTAGTCAATCCTGAATAATTTTAATTATGAATGTCCATCCTTTTCGTTTCTATAATCAGTGCTTCTAAATCTCCAGATTCCATAGCCAATGCTTCTTTGTCACCAGTTACTTGTTTTTCTCTCTTCTTTTAAAATTAGCTGTTTCTTCCTTTCTACCACTACAATTACCCAGAAAAGCATTTTTCTGGCTGTTGTTATTGTTTCAGTTTTATATAAACTACCTTATCTTCTTCCAGGAAATTTTTATCCAATAAGAAACAATTTGATTATCTTGAACAAGTCAAATCTGACTACAAAAATAGTTGCCACTTTTGAACTTTGATAAGTTGCAATAGCTTTCATATTGTTTGAAGTAGAACTGAAAATCTTGTGCCAGTGTAAATGTTTACATTAGTCATCCAGAGTTCATGGTACTAGAGGGTTGTACTAAAGTTCTGGGCAGTGAAATATAAAAATAGTTAGGAAGTATAAAATCTTAGCTAAAAATTAGATGTGTATTTGAAGACAGCCTCATGCCATTTTTAAAATTAAAAGGTTAAAATTAAAATATATACCTATATCTTTATGCATAGAATGCAGAGGATATGGACAATATAAATCATTCATAGTTCCATTACCTTAACTACTGTCATTTTTATGTGTTTCCATTTGTTCTTTTTATGCACAGATTTTTTTACTTGGTTATAAACAATAGTTTATATTTATTTTTCCTTCACTTAGCACTATAACATATATGTGCTTTCAAGTCTCTATAATTTTCTTTTCCTTTACTTTTAATGATAACATAATAGTCAAGTGTCTGCACCGAAATAGAACTATTTCCCTACTTTGATCCACTTGGATTTTTCTCCCAGTATTTCAATTCACTAAACTATGTTGAGGCATGACATCTTCTTTATACATATAACTTTCCCCAATATTTTTTGTAGTTTAATTAGAGCAGATTGGTAGAGTTTGGATTATAATCAAGTGTTAAATAGCAAAGTCGGGATATTTTTTAAAAAATGGCTAACTACAGAGATTTTTTACAAACTTTCTATTGGAATTCCTTCCTCAATGAGGATGGTTATTAGTGTTATTTTCATCAGCTCTCAATTTGGCATACTAAAAACAAAATTTTTGAAAACTGAAGGTAAGACATAGTACAATGAAACAAAGGAACATTTTAAGCCTTTCCAGATAATGGATTTATAAGGAACACAGGTATAGGGGATGGATATGGTGAAGAAATGGTGGGCTAGGTTGTGTGGTTAATTCTACTGAAGAGTGAGAAGACATTTAGTAGCTCGAAAAGTCCTGCTGCTGAGAGATCTGAGACTCATCCCCCTGGAAGGCCCTTGTTACATAGAAAAGTCATTTTAAGTATTGAGTTCTCCAGTAATTCAAAGCTGAAAACTATATGGTTGCTTCTAAGATTTTGGGCCATTATATTGTCTTCTATTCAGAAGACGGCGTGGCCAGTATTTCATAGGAGAATGCCTCAAAGAGAATTTTGTATCATCAACTAAATCCTGGGACAGCAGCCTCTATACTTGAAAGTGTAAGGAGACCTTCAGCCCCTTCCTTAGCACAAGGTTTAGGTAATATATGAAAGGGACAACTCCATTTTATTTTTAATTTCTTAATTAAAAGGAGAAAGGTCACCCTGCCCACCGTGCTCAGAGATATTCCTGAAAAATACTCAAAGTGCTTTGATCTCATTGGACTAGCCTTTCCCAAAGTAATAGTACACCTTAATATTTCATTTTCACTGAATGGTCTTAGGATGAAGAAAAAGAGAATGAAATAATTCCTTATTTGCCATGTGTTTGATTTTGAGTAGAGTTATTACTTGTTATTTCCAAAGAAATAATGGTATTCCCCTCTCCTTTTGTCTCCTCCTATGTATCAGCTTGTACAGCTTTCTAAGTTAAGTCCTGACTGTTGATTAGAGACTGCAAACTTTTAACTACCAGATTTTCCTGACCACACCACACACCTCCAATCTTTACCCATCCCACCCCCTCCAACACTGCAGTTCAGTACACTTAATGTGCCACATTTAATTTTCAATGCTTTTTAAAATGATGTTTGAGTTGTGATACTGTGTAGAAATGTCAGGGCTACTGACTTGTCAACCTCATTATGCTGTGCTTCAGTGATTGCTTCCTAAACATTAATTACATTGCACAGCCACCATGTCTATTGTTTTTAGTTTTTTTCCCCTTAAACTATGAACTTTAAATTGCTTTAAAAATTTAATGCAACTAATTAGTGCTTATAATATTCTCTTAATTAAACACAGTTGGAAGTCTAGGCTACGTATAATATGAAACACTGACAGCATTGCCAAAAGATAGCCCACACCCAGTTCATTTTCTGTGACAAGTAGTTTGTAAATGATTACAGATCATGCCACATTTGTCAACCTATGTGTATTCCGATGTCAAGTACCTTAGAGATATAAATGACTACTTATCTCTAAGCATAGTGGATGTCATCCATGTGTTAGTCACACTTGCTCATGAGTAAATGCTTTAAGGTGACACTGCATCAAATAAAGTTATAGTGGGCCCAAAGGGTGATTCAGAGGTCTATGCCTTGGTGGTCGTGTTTCTATAAATTTAGCATGATTGAAGAATCAGATGCCCTGCTTAATCAAATTATACACCTTGTACCTCTTCCAAGAAATGTGAATTTAGTGAGCTACACTTAAATTTGAGGCTATAATGAATGGAGTATAGTCTTTCTTTGAATATTCAGAAGGCATTTCCAGTTTATGCTGTTCTTCAGGGTCATGATTAGAAATATCTATTATGGTATTGGCTGAAGCCCCAATCAATAGAGATTTCTTGCTGACAGAATGCCTGAACACAGACTGTTGACTGTAATTCACATGCTTTGTTGAAGATGAAAGGGTCAGAGTCAGTTACTGCGGGCATTTTTAACCTTATATATTTGAAACAAACACCAAATGAGACTCAGTGGGAAAAAATTCTGGATATCCCAGTTTCTTTTCAGTAACTAGAAGCCAGGACTCTCTATAATGTTGGCAGAGGAGGAAAAGAGTCCTAGCTTTATATCACTAAATCCCATTAGAAGACTTTTGTGTATTAATAGCCATATGAATGCAATTTATAGGAAATTTCAAATTCTTAACCTATTCAACAGTTTTACTTCATATGCTCAAGCAACCTATTATGTAACACTGAATTCTCTGAAGCTGTGGAGGGGGAAATCATCATTGTTAGTTTCTATCGAGGGATGAACTCATTTCTCCCCATTTTATATGAAATCCATGGAAGACAAAGGTTTAGGCTAGTCGTGGCTCTGCGCTGAGGCTCAATGAATCATGTCCAGTTAGAGCTAAGTACCAGCATATCAGTGGTTGTTGAAAAACTTTGACTTCAGAGCCATAAAGGAAAGCACGTTCCATTCTCAGGATATCTTGCTCAATGGTACAGTGTGGGTCAAAACAACATTGATACCTTTAGTCAAGGGTGCTGAGTTTCCAAATGACCTCTGTTAAAGTTAACTTCTTCTGGGAAGGGTAATCCATTTAGTTCTGATTAGTCATTAATCACATTGAATAAGGTGTTGACAGGTAGACATCTGGAGAAGACATGAGAGAATGGAATATATAGATTGATCAAGTAATCTTTGGTGAAATAGGGGAAAGAGGAATAAATTTGAAGGATAAAGGGAATGTGCTATAGAAGAATCTTTTATTCTGTCTGGCAGCCACAAAATAACTGGGATTCTGAAGAAGTGACAGGAAGGGCTGTGTGTATACTCACACACATGTGCAAGTATATGATTGACAGAGAAAAGGCAGTGATTGCAGTGACAAACTTTACCTACTTTGTAATCTATGATAACTAGTAAATTTTTACTGAAGAATACTATCGTTTTATTTTTATTATTGGAAATCCCTTCCTGTTATTGATGTGATTTTATGTTTCTGTCAAATTTTCATATCACTTCTTGCATACACTGTCCCTCTTGTCAAAATTTTGCTCCATCTTAAACAGTCTGATTCAGAGAGTATCTATTATGTGTTGTTCAAGTTTGGGTTGATGACTTTCTCAACTAAATCTACTTACTTTTAATTTATGAAATCACTTGTGTCTATACAGGAGTACATTTCCAGTGATAGGTCAGGAAGCTGACTTGCCTTTGAGATACATGAATTTAAGTAAACCTAATCTCTATATAAACCTCAGTTTTCAGACCTATAATAGAAAGAATGAGATGATGATGGTGTGAATGACAGCAGTGATGTTGGCCAACAATGAGAGTGTGTACACTTATTGTGTGCCTCACGCTGGTCTAGGAGGTTTGCATGTGTTATTTAAATAGTGTGTGATGTTATTTTCCTCATTATAATATTAGAATGTGTTCACGGTAAGGAAAAAAAGACAGTAAAATGAAAAAAATAAGAATTTGTCTTTAGTGCCATATCTAATAATCAACCTCAGAATTCTGCCATCTAACTATTGTTGGTACCTTGATGGTGTATATGCTTTCAAAATTTATGCTACAAAATACGTCCAGCATATGTTTTTGTTAATTCTCAAATCAATGTTGCAAGGTAGATATTCTTCCAGTTTTATAAGTGAGACAACATGAAGTGAATTGAAGAGCTGGTAGTACAACTCAGGTCTGTCCAAATCAAAAACTTTCTCTAATATGCTCCTTCTCATTCTTCTGTAATAGAGGTATTTAAGAACACTTACTCCCTCCTTTAGCACTTAGAATGAGCTCCAAAATATTTCATTTCTACTCCTGTACAATCCAACAACCCAGTAAGGAATCATTTGCATGTAAGATAAGGTTTGCCATATGAAAAAGATTGACCGTACCAGCTTAAGGATCAGGGCATCCAAAGGGACGATGGTATTTCTAGAAAAGATCTGTCTCAACTGGTCAACTTCTTCATTTAAACATAAGGTCTTTCTAAATTGCTGTTTACCCCAAAATTGCCTATAGAGTTAGTAGTAAAGATTCTTATAGCAGAGAAAGGAAAAAAGTCTTATTCTTAACAGTCAACAGAGGTGTCTTCAAATACCCCTTCACACATCTCTTTTCCCACTAAAGAAGAAGTAGACTCACTTGCGATAATTAGAACCTTTAGAATAAACTAAGGTCTACTTGGGGCTTTACAACCACCCAGGGCCAAAGGGCAAAGATAGCATACTGGATAGGAGCACTTAGCTAATTTTGTCCTATTCTTTTAGTATTCTTGGTTGCTTCCTGTCTTAACATTAATTTTCATTTCCTGAGATCATAAATCCTATTCCCTAGCAAAAGATTAACCTAAAACTTTTTGTATCCCCTTTTCCTAGCTAATGGAGAATATAGGTGATAACCTAGAGTCCTTCTCCACAGTGCATAATCTGGATAGTTTGTACCCACAAATGGGTCAAACATATTGCATTCAATGTTCCACCAAGTCATGCCAAGTCAATGCTCTCATGGGTTTAGATTTCAAAAGAAGGGCTAGGAGGTTGTGCATTTCCTGGCATGGTGTATACCTCTTAGTGAAATGAAAGACACTTTGCAGACCAAAAGCTGGCATGAAACATACCTTTGAGTTCATCAGCAAGCATGCCATATGTCACAAAATTCTACTGCTTCCTCTCTGTTATTTCATCTGAGTGCCTCTTTCCTGCACATGGCTCTCAGTTGCTGTTTAGTAAAACTGATAATACAATTAATTGATGTAAATAACTTGAATTAAATTGGGCCTAAGTTAGTTATCTACTAAATTAATAGTATTCTGAGTTTGATACTCATTGTGGGAAGCAATGTGTTGTAGTAAAAAGAGCACCAGCCCAGGAGCAATGAAACCTGGATTCTCATCCAATGTCTGCTGCAGCCTTGTATGTTTTGTTAATATTTGAAGCTGCTTTCTCATCTGAAAGTGGAAATAATAATATCTTCTTGATGTGCTGTGTCAGAGGGACATAGCTTATTAATTATAATAACGTGGAATTTAAAAGGTTGAAACTACTTATAGCTATGTGAATATCCATAAATAGATATTGAAATGCCTATTCATATCTAAATTTTATATTTATATTTCAGAGTTAAAATTTTATTTTGTATCTATGTATTACATATATAAATATACTTAAAATATTTACTACATATTTACATAGATATTTAAATACTTAGTTATGTACCTTCTAGTGAATCGAAGAATAGCTACTTATTTGTGTAAACATAAATAAGAAGAACAGAAAGGAAAGTAAAAATTTCAGTTTTTCCATAGAAAGCTTGTCATTCTGATTTTTCTGATGAAAAAGTAATGTATCCTCCATGTAGACACGAGGGAAAATATTTTTAAAAAATCGTTCATATTCATACAACACAGAGATAATTGCCATTACTATATTAATATATTTCCTTTCAGCTTTATTTTTTCAAATAATTGGTAATAAACTTCTATCTATGAGAGGTACTGTTTTTCTAACTTAAAATTAATTCAAGTTAATTATAAGGACTTAAGGAGAAAGTTAAAAGTTCATTGTAGTCATCCTCTTCCTATGAAACTAGCTGGTTTAAAGAATTTTTCATTATCTAATTTTTATGTCTTCTTTTTTAAAAAAGATTTATTTATTTACACATACAAGCTGGGGTACAGGTTAGAGGTGTGGCGCGGCGAGAGGGTTCACCAGAGACAGAGCGGGTAGCAGAACAGGCAGATCAGAAATACACTGCTGAGGGAAGCAACGGGCAAGGCAGGAGAGGTCTGCCGCGCCATGTGGGATTTTCCCTGGCTGGTCGTCTAACTCGCGTTGCTGCTGCCGACAGCTCCACAGCGCAGCGCTCAACTGCTGCGCCACCAGGGAGGCCCTTATGTCTTATTCTTTCATTTAACTTTCTTTTCTAGTGTTTTCCTAAATAATTAATATTTCTTCAAAACTATTTGGCTTTAAATTTTAAATGTATGGAGATGTAGACAGCATGATTGAATGAACCCAAAACTTAGTCACCACATGACTTCAATAACACTGGTCAACAGTGAGATCATTATTGACTTAAAAAGGCCCTAATCTGTAATATCTTGGTGTGCTGAACATGAATATAACCCTGAAAATTTTTATTAGCTCTCGTTTTGAAGATATTTCATATAATTCATTTTATATGTTTTACCATGTAAATTTATCCAGTAGGACTGCAACAACATCCTAAATTAGCCTAGAATGATATCATATTGCATCGCATTGCATAATACCATCATGCACACATCATCCAGAGTTGATGGCATCATTTTCTGATGCAGTGCAATGCTACTGCCATGCGGCTGCTGAAGTAAGCTGACGTCAGCAGTGCACTCTATAAAGCCCTGTCGGAAAGGTTGAGCATTGAAAATATTTCAGACTTTGTGCGAAACAGTTTAATTGCCGTTCCAGAGAACTGTTATTCTTTTATCCATTTAGGCACAATACAGAACAGCAATGCCTTGAAAGGGCATTAATAGCGTGGACAATTTCTGCTTTATTTGTGGGGAAGTGACATTTGCCAACCAGAAGAAAAGGATAACTTCTCAAGTGAAGAAGGCTTCTCATCTTTACTTCAGATGCAAGGTTGGTGACCAAGACAAGCCTTGGGCCCCGCATCTATGCTGTGCTTCATGTCCAACACACCTTTCACAGTGGTTCAGTGGCAAAAGATCATCAATGCTGTTTGCAGTCCCCATGGTCTGGAGAGAGCCAAATAAACACATAGAAGACTGTTACTTCTGCTTGGTTCCTCCTCTTTCTGGTGGAATAACAAAGCAAAAGAAGTGGAGAGTAGTTTACCCAAACATTCCGTCTGCATTGAGATGACCGGTTCAACAACTTGCTTCAGGGTGATGCGAAACAAGCATGGAATGCTTTTCGCCTAGTGTCTACAAATTTTCTTGGGAATGTTAGGACAGAGAACTACAAGGAACTAGTAGAAAACACGCTTATGCAGTATCAGAAACTTGGCTGCAGTATGTCTCTAAAGATCCACTTCCTTCATTCCCATCTGGGTTTCTTCCCGGAAAACTGTGGTGTGGTTAGTGATGAACATGGCGAACGTTTTCATCAAGATATCGCATCAGTGGAACAAAGATACCAGGGAAAATGGTCCACTGCAATGCTGGCTGACTACTGCTGGACACTCCCCAGAGATGCTCCTTAATAGCTGTACAAGAGACAAGCAAAGAAATCTAAGTAGTAGTCTAACTTGATTTTTTACAGATATTGACTATAGGCCTATTACTGTTGGCATGCATTTCGTGATGTAAACATCCATTCATTGCAGATTACAAAAAAACTAGAGCCAAAATTAGAATTTGGGTTTTTTTTTTTAAAGATTTATTTTTTATTTATACATACAAGCTGGGGTACAGGCCAGAGACGTGGGGCGGTGAGAGGGTTCACCAGAGACAGAGCGGGGAGCAGAACAGGCAGATCAGAAATACACTGCTGAGGAGAGCAGCGGGCGAAGCAGGAGAGGTCTGCCGCACCATGTGGGATTCTCCCCGGCCGGGCTCGAACTCGCGTCGCCACTGCCGACAGCTCCACAGTGCAGTGCTTAACCGCTGCGCCACCAGGGAGGCCCCCAAATTAGAATTTGACTGCCATATTCGTGTTGAGCACATACAAATTGATAGGAAATGACTAATTTTATTTCAGTTATATGACTTTTGTAAAAATGTATTGACCAGTGTAATTAAAAATACTATATTCAGAAATAAAAAGTACATGAAATGCTGATACATATAACATCATGGAGGACCAGCAGCATTAGGAAAATATTGTGGAAGAAACCCGATGCAAAAGATCACATATTGTATGATTCCATTTATACATAACGTCCAGAACAAGCAAACCATGGAGACAGAAAGTTTATTAATAGTTGTTGGGGACTGAGAGAGGTTGAAATGGGGGTGGCTGGTTAATAGATGTAGGGATTTGTTTTAGAGTGATTGAATTCTTTTAAAACTGAGTATAGTAATAGCTTCATAACTTTATAAATATATCCCAAATCTTTGAATTTTATATTTATAAAGGGTGAATTGTATGCTATATAAAACCCTACTTCAGTAAAGCTGTATAAGAAATAAACCAACAACAAAAATAAAAAGATCAGTAACATTGACTATCTGAGTAGTACTTTTTCAAATAGATTACCTTGGGTTGATATAGTTGGATATCATTAATAATTTTAACTGTATGAATTGTTTTACAATTTACATGGTGCTCTCATAAGTATTCTTTTGAGTTGTCTGCCAGCTCTCTGAGGGATGAAGAGTATTTAGTCTTAAGTATGCAAAAGACGTTAACTGATTCAGCCAATGTTATATAGTAAGTGACACAAGAATGGCCCAAACTCAGACTTCCTGAATCCAAGTTCGGTATTGTTTCTACTATATTATGCCAACCTTGTTTCCTGTAGTAGCAACCCAATTGTAATCACATTGTATTACTCCCTGTAGATGAATTTGATAATGTAAATATTAGAAGAGAGAATCACAAAGGTGAAAATCACAGTACAATCTTTCCTATGTTATTACTGTGTGTTAGTAGGGAGACTGAGGAAGTCTAGTAAAGTTCTTGTGGCCTATAATGGTGCAGAAATCTGTATCAGAATGATTATACGTTGATCCAGCAACACCAACTCAATTCTAGCTTTCTCTCATCTGGGGTATATAGTAAATATAACAATTTCTCCTGCTTACCATATTTACTAAATACAAAATATGGTATGCAGGGGAAATGTTGTTGCACCTACTACTCATGCAGAACAGCTATAGTTTTATATTTTTATTAGTTTCATTCATGACATTTTAGAGTCCTTTCACCGAGATTGAAATTCCTGCTTTCCTGAGCATCTTTATGCCATCCTTGTCCAGTTTACCTACATAAGCAAGGCCTAATAACTTTCAGATTCCTTATAAAATCCAGAGGCTACTTGCTCTTCTAAACTGCAACCTAAACTCATACCTGAGTTTCCCATTCTTGTTCTGATAGCTCCCTTTGAATCTTACTGCAGATCATCTGTGACCCACCTATAGCAAAGAGATGAAAAACACAGGCTTTGGAACTAGACCATTTGCATTTGAACTCTAACTCCACTAGCTGTGTGATTGTGATAAAATTACTTAACTTTTCTGTGCCTGTGCTGCTTCATCTGTAAAATGAAGAAAACATTTATCATTATAAAGTTTTTGAGGATTAAATGCTATCATGAGTTTAAAAGAATGCCTGAATTTTCTTCCTGGTCCTTTTACTTCTGATAATGAAGAGGAGGGAGGAGGAAGAAAAGAATAATTATTATTATTTAAAGAAACTGACAACTTGTACATATATACTAGGAGCTTTCCTCTGGTGCTTGCTTTTTAGAACACTGAACTGTAATGTTTTCATGTGCTAAGGATAATCCTGTGAGTTCATAGGATTAATGACATTAAGTATTTTTGCCACTTTGTAGATAAAAAATAATTGTGACACACGTACTAATTTGTCATAAAACTGGGTCTAGAACATTCATTTTAGGATTATCTCATAGGGCTCTTTCTAATATAAACTATCTTTGGCATAATTAGCATTTGCCCAGGACAGCAAAATACTTGATACAAACTCTGGCAATCATTATTAATCCATATATCCACCTCTACAATTAAGTCACTAAAGGCCTACTTCTTTGTAGCATATGTTATGTTTATTTGATTAGCTCCTTTTCCATCTAATATTTAACATAATTGAAAATCAGTTTCAAATAGTAAACAGTGAAAATGCTTCTGCTTTCAATTGGTGTACATGAAACTAGAGAGGATTACTGAAAAAGTACAGATTTTGCTGAACTAATGCAGAAGATAGATGGTAATAGAGAGCTACGATTAATACATGTTATTTGAAAACTGTGGAAGAAAGTGATATCTCTGATTATATGACACCATATTTAAAACCTATTACTTTTGGAAATGATGCATTAGATTTGATGCTACATTTTAGACAGGGATGTTAATGCTAAAATTACTATGAAATTTACAAAGCCCCAATGGATTTCTTTGTAAGAAAAATGAAGTGACTATGATTGTTTACTTGGGGAAATAAGCAGCTATTGTTCTTCTCTAAAGAGTAAAAAAGCTTTTGTACATTGAGTTACCTTCAATTTTCGTGAGGATTGTTTCCCATATTAGTGTTTAGCTGATTTACATAATCCACCACAAAGGATATTGAGAAGTTATAAGAGAAAGATAATTTGAAACTTCTTTAGGAAGTTGTTGGAGTTCCAAAAGACATGCTATGATGGATATAGATGTCACTGCAATTCAGAGATGTATTATTATTTCCAAATTACTAAGGGACAGAAATGTGCTAGGTAGTTATACAATTAAAAACATCTCTGTCGCAATGAATTTGAAATATGAATAAGAGATTCAGGGGCTTCTTTTTTGCATGCACTAAGCTGCTACCACCATCTATCCTCAAAATGATAGCTCCATTCCCCAGGAACTTTGTCCATGCTTGTGTGTGTGTGAGTGTGTGTGTATATGGATTTCTGTTGTGTGGTATCTGGGAGAGTTTAGGAGTCCAGATTCTGCAAGGAGCAATAGGGAAAATGAGAGTGAATGTCCAAAATTATTAATCTAAATTTCTTGATGTTCATTTTTCTTTTCAAAGCATGTTTCAGGTTAGTGTTTCCTTGTAGAATCTGATGACAGTGAGAGCTTTGCTACTCAGTAACCCTTCTCTCTCTATTTATGTGATGTGGCATAAGTGTCCACAAAAATGTTTAGTTTTTATACAAAAATAATAAGACACAATAAAGATGCGTGTAGTCAGAAGAAACAGAAAATCATCACTATTAATTTGTGGTATTAAACAACTTCTTTTTTTCCAAAATGGCCTAAATGGCTGAGGCACCATGAAAACATCAACTGCAACAGTTCTTATGACTGAGTCAGATCAGTTTTGGAGGAATTTTTTTTCTGTCAGGGTCGTTTCATCTTCCCATTTTAAGACTTTAAAAACTGCTAATTTAACAATGAGCTTAAATGAACACATGGGAACCAATGTGGTAAACAATTTTATTTCAACTCTTGAATGTTATCTCTGATGTAATAGACTATGTACTACAGAAATAGTCTATTTGGAAAAACTTCATTTCAAACTAAATCCTGAATAATAGTAATTTGTTTTTCCATTTACTTGCTAAAATATTAGGGTTATACCTGAGGGAAAACAAATTTCCCACCCTAAAATATGTCTCTTTGGCATAAGGATTATTTTGAGTTGGTTAATTTTGAGAAACAGCAGGCATAGGAATAGCTCTTTTAAAAAGGAGTAAAGGTTACCCTTTTGTAAGAGATATTTGCATGTAAAATGGAAAATCTCCAACTGTAAGGGCCTCTCCCTCCCTATCCCAGGAAGAGAGAAATATTATCAGGGATATCTATAATATGATAAGAGCTAAATATGATAGGCTGGAGGGAACTTAGCAAGGCCTGTTCTTCAAAGTCCTCTTTGTTTCTGCATGGCAAGGCAAATATTTTGTTAAACATTTTCATTTTCCTTCTTCCTGGAAATTTTCTTTGACATCCTACACCATTACCCCCAGCATTCTTCTTTTGTCTTTAATTGAAGATTGTATTTAGTGGTCTGCACCATTTCAACGAGTTACTGAGTTTTCCAGAGTCTTTCTCTTGTATACAAAAGGAATACATGTCATTAAACTTCTGTTTTTCTCCTGTTCATCTGTCCTTTATTATAGGAGGGTGTAAGGGTAGAGAGAAAATATCCCCCACCGCTCTGGGTTCTTCTCAGGCTGCCAAATTAACTTAAGGTCAGATTAGTAGGAGAAGAGAACATGTTTAATTACATAGATGTGCTTTCTAAATCTAGTGGGCCAAAATGATGGGGTGTGTACATCTCTCTCTCTCTCTCTCTCTCTCTCTCTCTCTCTCTCTCTGTGTGTGTGTGTGTGTGTGTGTGTGTGTGTGTGTGTGTGTGTGTCCGTGTGTCCTGAGCTTAAGCATGACACAAGTGTCTGGAATTTCAGGAAAAGAGGAGGGAGATCACATGATGGGGAAAGGGTGATGCATATGAAGACCAGATACTCTGTGATTAGGTGTTTGCACTGGCAGAAGATAGACTTCCCTAATGGAAAGTTTTTTTTTTTTTAAAGATTTATTTTTTATTTATACATACAAGCTGAGGTACAGGCCAGAGGCGTGGGGCGGCGAGAGGGTTCAACAGAGACAGAGCGGGTAGCAGAACAGGCAGATCAGAAATACACTGCTGAGGGGAGCAGCGGGCAAGGCAGGAGAGGTCTGCCACGCCATGTGGGATTCTCCCTGGCCTGGCGTCGAACTCGCGTTGCCGCTGCCGACAGCTCCACAGCGCAGCACTTAACCGCTGCGCCACCGGGGAGGCCCTGGAAAGGTTATTTTTGGTAAAAAATCCTAATTCTGGGTAATACCTCCAATTTCATTCTTCTACATAGTGAAAGGAATGAAAAGTGTTTCTACTGAGCCTGCAGGGCATCGATTGGCCTCAGCTCAAACACTGCACAAACCAAAGTGACGCATCTTGGGAGGCCTATTCCGAGCATCTCGAGGACGTCTGTCCTTCAGGGATCTCAGCCATAAACCTAGAAGGGTAGAAGGAAGACAGTTCCCCTCCCCAAAATATCCGTGAGACACTAAAATATCTATCCAATTTCATGACAAAATCAAGCTAGTGCTTTAAACTTCATTCCTACCTATCTAGGCTCTCATCAAACTCAAGCTGTGGGTTTTGGTTTTTTTGTTTGTTTGTTTGTTTGTTTGATGTTAGAAGTTAGACACGCTACAATTTATTTTGTGAAAGACTAAATGAAGTCAGTCATTTATGAAGTCAGATAAAATGATTTATCAGATACCAAGAAATCATTTTCAGAAAATGGTTTTATGTTGCAGTTTTCTGTATTTTTCTAAAGCAACTGATTGATGCCCAACTAGTGATAGTGCTTTTCTCTTGGTATAATTTTCATTCACCTGAAAAGGGCAAAAATAAAAGGGGCAAACAACAGGCTATGAAAGATGGTTTCAGCAAGTATTGTAAAGGGTTAATTTATTTGTTATATTGTATCAATATAGTGTTTAATTTTTAAAAAGAGTCCCTAACAGATAAATGCACAAAAGCTGTAAGTTCTTTATGAGAGGAAATGCAGCTAACACATGCAGAAAAAAAAAAACAACTAAGCCTAATAATCAAGAAAATGCAAACTAAAGTAAGAATATACCTTTGATTTACTTATATGAAATAGACATTAAAAAATAATGCTCAAAGCTGGCAAGGGTACAATGAGAGGAGAGAGAGTTCCTACACATTGCTAATGGCAGTGTAAATCGTTGCAATTGCCCAAAACCACAAAAATGTTCAGACCTTTTGGCTCATTAATTCAACTTCTTGGAATCTATCCTAAGGAAATAATAAAAAATATTGAAAATGTTCATGTTATTTTTTTATATGACTTCAGTTAAAATATTTCTAAATGAAGAGAGAAGAATGTAAATACTCAACAATAGAGGAATGAGTAAGTAAACTGTGGTATAGCCACTCTCTGCTCCTTTTAAAAATTATCATTCCAAAAATTATTTGGAAACATGCAAAATATCTAGAGTGAAGGAACCAATATGGGGGAGGGAAAATATGTGTATATTATGACTGAAAGGAAATGATCCAGAACGACAATAGTCACTCTAACAGGCTGCTAAGAGTATGGGGGAGATTTCTCCCTCAATTTTGTAAAGAATTAAGTTATTATGTTACTTTTCATAGCTCCCCCTGCCCCCCCCCCACTAGCTCTCTATGTGAGTGTTTCCTAAAACAAAGAAAGGTAAGAGAAGAATCAAGCAAGAGTTCCCATTCTTTTCAATTTAAGGACTTCCTAAGCCCCATGTTTTCTGAATCCATCATTGTGCATTAATGTAAAAATGTCCTTGTTGTGGAGAAATTGTTGTAATAATTTCTAAGGGCATTAGCTCCCTCTGTTCACTATTCTCCAGATACTGGGGAACTCATTTCCTCTGTTGCATTATGCCCTGCTCTCCTTGGGCATTGTCCTATATAGCCTTCAATTTTATTTTTCTGGAGTGGAGTGAGCCTTTCTCGTGAAGGTTCAGTCTATAAACAGCTGCTATGAGTAGGATAGGCTTGTCTGGGTTGGGGGAAACCAGGAACAGCTTTCCGTTTTGAGAGGACAAAATATTTGTCCTTTTTTAAATTGAGATATAATTCATATAAGAGTAACAATGAAAATGGAAAGAAAATGACAGGATAGAGGAAGAGGAAGGGAGGCTATCCCCAATGCATATACATGTACACACATACACACACACCCACAGAGTCTAAGCTAACATTTTAGTTCAACTATTTTATAATACAGTGCAACGTGTGAGAAGAGGTTGAGGAGAGGGAGAGTGAGAGGGAAGAGAGGAGGGAAAGAGGGAGTAATAAATAATGTAAACTTAGCCTTGAATGTGGCCACCTTTTTTTTTTTTTGGCAAGTCAATCTAAGCTTCCTTATGTTCATCTAAAAATCAGGAGACAATTAAAAGGCAAAGTGCATTTATTTGTAATAAAAAGTTGCAATTAAGGGAGCACAGATTTGGGTAGAACTGCAAAATGTTGCAAGCAGGGACAAAAAGAAAGGTGATTTTATGAGAAGAAAAGAGGATGAGGTAAGTGGTTTTAAAAAGAGCTCATTGGTGCTGACAAACTAAGCTATCCTTGACTATACATAGTTGGTTACTGATTCTATCCTCAGGCAAAAAGTCCACAAACATCAGTTCTCAGAATCTGATGACTTTTCAAACAATTGTTTGCTTTTTTGGCCCCATCTGAAGTTTGTCTTTTGTCTCGTTCAAACAAGATAGTTAATGCAGGTTCTCTGTAATGGCTCTCCTGGCTCCATTTTAAAATGGTTCCATTTATGTCAACTTTTCACACCCTCAATTTCATATGTTATCATGGGATTTGAGAGCTGCAAAAATTCTTTGAGACACTTTATTTCATTTAGGGAAACTGGAGGCGCTGCAAAAGGAGAGGTGATATACCTAAGGCCACTCTTAAAGTGTTCTGCTGAAAGATGATGTGGACTAGTGATCAGAGTGTGGCTTCTGGAGGCTGTACGAACTGAAATTACAGCTCTACAAGCTTCCTAACTGTATGACCTTGGGCAAATTACTTGACTGCTCTGTTCCTTGATTTTCTTTATCTATAAAATGGATATAAAAATAGTACCTACATCCTAGGGTACTTTAATAATTAAAAGATTAGTAGTTTTGCATTCTTCAGGTAGAATTTCTGGATCATATGGTAGATACATTTTTAATATTTTAAGAAATCTCCATACTGTTTTCCTTAGGGGCTGGACCTAGGTGTCTACCCAAAGAATGCCATTAACTACTTCAAAGGGGTATATGCACTCCTATTTCACTGCAGCACTGTATACAGTAGCCAAGCTGTGCAAACAAACTAAATGCCCAAAGACAGATGAGGCATGGTATATATACACAATGGAATACTACTCAGCTATAAAGAAGATAAAGTATTGTCACTTGTGACAACATGGATAGAACTGGAGGAGATTATGCTAAGTGAAATAAATCAGAAGGAGAAAGATAAATACTGGATGGTTTCACTTATAAATACTGGATGGTTTGAGATAAAACTAAAACAATAACAAACCCTAGAAATATAACTATAGAATTGAGGCTACCCGAAGGGGACTGACAAGAGGAGAGCAAAGTGGGGAGGTAGCACACTGCACTGTGATGGAGGACTGGGGGTGCCTTGATGGTAGGTATAGTGTGATAGCATAAACCTACAGGAGGTGATCCTATAACTCTAAATCACATGCAATGTTGTAAACCAATATTGTCTCAATTTTAAAAATGAAAAAAAAAAGTTATCATGTGAAAAGCACACAGTGCCTAGGATGTCTGTCTGCCATATGAGTTAGCTGCTGCTGCTGCTGTTATGGTGATAATTCTGCCATCCCAAGGTCCATGATTTTCAAAACCAAGTTGTCACTCCATAGCCTTATGGTGACTACAGAAGTAAACATAAATCTCCATGGGTCTCCTCTGAAGTCACCTTGGCGTTTATCTTGCTAGCAAGTAAAAGTGGAAAACACAAGAGTAAGCCAGAGTTGGTAACATTTACATTTATACTGTGTGATCTATCTGAATGGTTGTTCTGCAGTGGCAAAGATAATGGACTTATTTGTTTTATACTCTGTTCCAAACCAGCATGTGTCTTACCTATGCAGTTGTTTTTCTTAATAAAAAAAGGTTTACATAATTAAAATAAGAGAAATAAGTATTTGATGTGAATAGCATCATATGTACAATCGTTTTTCTCTGAGTTGACAGTATCACCCTCATGTTTAAATAACATCGGTTTGTCCAGAATGCCATCTTGAGCATTGAATGAAATACTAATTAAACAAATGTGAGCCTATGCTTTGCCCCCCTGTGTTTGGCACAGCATCTTTTCAGAATGTTGTGCTTTCAAACTTTGTTAGATGTAAAATATTAATCACTGTTCTAATGTTTTCTGACTTATTTATTTTCAAAAAGTGGAGTGTTTTGAGTGAATTTAACCTCCGCCTCTCATGACTGTGGCAAATGTCACAGCTATAGACTTTTCACAGCTTGAGGCACGCAGAGCGTGGCTGCCTCCACATCAGGTGCCTGAATAGAAGCGGATGTTTCCTCAGCCGTTGGCGTCCGCTGACACAATCTTTAAGACAAGAAGTTGTAGTTGAGGGTTAGGGGGCAGGAAGGATTCTTTTCTCTTGGTTTACACCAATTTTGTGGTTTAAAGAAAGATTGCTTCCAAGAACACTCAATAACCTTGAATAGGTGTGACATTCCTATCTAATTCATAGCTGTGAGTAGCTGAGATTAGAACTCAAGAATGGTTCAAAATGGTTAGAGAAATCTCTCTCTCTCTTCATCTTCATTTTGTAAATAAATTTATTGAGAACAAAAAGACTGTCTGGATTTCCCTGTGTGAAAATAAGAGTGATTTCAATGTGATACATCATAGTTACCAAAACATAATATTAAGCATTAGATATGAAAGGCTTTTCATTTTTAAATTTAATTTGTTAAGTTTGTATTATATAAATTTGTAACCAAGTAGAAGAGGGAGCATTACTTTTTGCCATACCTCTGTTTGTTAATCTTTATCAGAGAGAATCAGATTTGATTGAAAGAACAAGTGTGAGATGTAAAGTTTGATTTAGAAAATATAATAATATCTATCACCATCTTTCCTTTATTATCTCTTTCTTAACTATAAAGAATTTATTAAGTTATTCTTAAATATAAGGTCTTTGATTGATACTTTACATTGTCAAAGTCCTTATGTGGAAAGCAGTTCTCTACTCAGTAAACTTTCATGAAACAAGACTGTAAATATTGGTAGAAATGAAGTTGGATGAATTTTCATCAGCTGCAAAGATACATCTCTGGAAGTTTACTCTTAGTAGATGTCTTACTGTGCACTGTTCAGAGCAATGACAAGAGCTAGAATTCAGACAACTGTCCACCTTCTGAAAAATATCCTATGGGAGCCTATGAAGAAAAACATTAGAATTAGCTGTTTCACATAGATAGATGCTCAGTGGAATTTAGTGGTCGCGGTGCTATTGGTCATGAAAAAATAAGCTAAATCAAGTACTGTCCCTTCTCAATATCTTCATCTTCGGTACACAAACATTATTTTGTCTTCATTCTGCTTTGTAGTAGAGCTGTTTACCACTTGAATGAGGTTGTGAGTTCCTTGGGGCAGTGACTATGGCCTAATCATTTCCACATTCAGTCTAGCCCCTCTTGTGAGTGTGAGGCAATTGTTTATTCAATTCATTCAGCAAGTATTAGTCAAGTGTTTTCTACGTGCTCAGACACTCCTTATTCTAGGATACTGAATAGAACAGATAAAAATACCTACCTTCACAGAGCTTATATTTTAGTGGGGAGAGACATGGCATGTGATAAACAAATATCAAAATAGAGTGTGTGTCATTTGGTGATAAGTGCCATGAAAGACAGAAAGGAAGATGAGAAGTAACATCTTTTAGTGGTTTACAATGGGAGATTAAAGGCCCTAAGGTCCAAACATGCCTGGTATCGTCCATCTAGAATGTGTGAGATAGTTTTGGAGAGGTTATGGTATGATGGAGGCAGACTTCGTAAGGGCTTTGCAGATCATTATAAGGATTCTGACTTTTATTCTGAAGGAAGTAGAAATGACATTGCTGTTTTTGAGCAAAGGAGGGAAACAAAATGACAACATAGATTTTAAAACCTTCATTCTGGCTGTATTGTGGGGAATGTGCTATAAGGGAGCAATGCAGCAGAGCAATTCGGAGGCTATTGCAATAATCTAAGTGGGAAATTATGGCTTGAACCAATGTGGTAGTGAAGAAGTGGAGAGATGTTATTGGATTCTGGATATATTCCAAAGGTAGCACCAATAGGATTTACTGATGGATTGCATGTGGGACGTGAAAGGCAGGAATCATGGATGACTTGCCTGAAACAGGCAGATGATTAGAGTTACCACTTACCCAAATGGGAAGGCTTTGAGAGAGCCATTATGAGAACAGATGGGAATCAGGATTTCAGTTTTTAGCATATCAAGTTTGAGATGTCTTTTTAGATAGCCAGGTGATATCAGGCAAAATTTAGGAGTGTCCAGGGATCCCAAGCTGTTAAGGGGAAAAGCCCATGTAGCCCATTCTTAGGGTTCTTGCTCACCTGTGTGCATCAAAGAAGAGTGATCAAACTCTAGTGGGCTCAAAGACTTTTAGTCATTGGGAAGTTGAAAGGGATAGAGGGAGGGAGAAGAGTAGTAGGGGAGAGAAGAATTCCAAAATATGGACTCTTGGTCACACTCTGAAACCAGCCATCCCCTCATGGGCAAAAGTTGAGTCTAAAACAGGCAGGGCCCACAGTGAAGCAGCCATAGCCCAAGTGCAGAGCTGCCAGGAGAATGAATCCAAGGTACCTCCCAGCAGGTGACACAAGCAAGAGGTTATTGCAGGGACCGAGGGCTGAGAAGGCAGAAAACCAAGGAGTACTCAAGCTGAGTCTACCGTGAGGTGAAGAGCTGACACTCGCAGAGAGTGGAGTTGTGCTGCCTGCCAAAGCTCTAAAACTGGAAAGAGGAAATACTAACTGAAGCATCTACCCATGTGGCTTCAGTTCTTTTTACCCCTTTAATAATAACTGCCCAGCTCCTCCTTCCTCCTTCCCAGCAGCCTCCTGTTCAGGAAGTCTGGTTCATGGCATGCAGGGGTTGATTCAAGGCCCCTGAGATATTGAGCAGGGAAATGGAGGGGGGAGAATGAAGGGTGGTGAAGTACTTTCAGGAACTTCAGGGATTGGAGTTTGGAGTGTCACTTACTGAGAGACTGGACCCCAGCCACTGAACTGCATCCTCCAACAAAAGTAGACAGATATTCAAATATATGACTTAGGGGGAAGACCTATGCTGGAGCTACAAATGGGGGAGTAACGATGTATAGACAGTATGTGGAACCATGCGATGGCATGAGGTCAAGTTATTGTTGATTCACAAGTGTATATTCATTTGTAATACCTAACTGCTTTCTCTCCAAGTGTTTTCATGTCTAATATCAATTCAAACCAATGTCGGGATTTCTGTGGATCATATATGGAATTTGAAGTTTCACTAGTTAAATAGTTATACTACGTGTGTGCCTAGAGGAGTGTTAAGTGATGTGGTAGATATAATGATGCATATAAGACTCAGATTCTGCCTTCAAGAAAGAGCTTGAACACTTGGTTAGGGAAGAGAACTTCAAGTTTTGAAACTTTGTTCATACTTCAAAGCATTAGGTATCAGTCAGTTCATAAGCCTTTATTGAGTGATTTCCTTGTCCTATATGTTTACTATATACGGAATACAAATCAAAAAAGTGAGATACTGTACATGATAGCAGACTCTCCATCCAGATGTCTGTAGATATTTTTGAAAATACATATTCCAAGTTGAAGAAAAATAGAGTCAATTTCACTGCAAAATAAAGTCATAAAGTTATTTGGTTGTGAGCTACATTTTTGAACATTGTGTAAAAGGACCAAGTTGCAAAGTTGCAACAGTGGATGAAAATGATGATAAAATAAAGTGACTAATGAGGGTAAGAACATTTTTTGCAGGGCGTCTCAGACAGCTTTTGATCTTCTCAACCCTCTCTGTACTAAGGGCAGATAATGCCTTTACTGGCCCCAATAGCTATAGTGGCTCCTCATTCAGCATTCTGTGGGAAAGAGGGGAGGGGAGGTCTTTCAGTGATGTATTATAAACTTTAAAATTTCTATTCTAAACCCAGTTTTGAATCTACTGTTTGAAATCTACTGTACCAGTATACTCACCAAAATATGTTTGTATCCTGTTGATACTATGAAGAACAAAAATCATCACCACCTAACTCATTAAAATTGCTCTTCAAGCCTGAGGCTTAAAGAGCCACAATATGAACACAAAGAGCTCAGTCCCCCTCAAGGATGCTTTATTTCGTGAGCCTCTCTCACTCAGCATCCTTCCCTTCCTCAGAGCCCCTGTCTTAAATGTAATATTAAACCAGAGGCAAGAGTGTGTTTTTTTTTTTTCTGAATGTAGTTCATTTACCATTTTTCATTTCAAATGTAGAATGTGCTGGTGTGAGATTTGTACTCCTGGACACTTTAATATCTTATAATGATTTTTAAATCTAACCACTTTAACATTAAAAACATGCACACACCATAGAACAACGTTGGCCTTTACTTGCATTCTAATACAAATATTTTTGAAGGCTGTCTCTCTTTTACCTTGAGTATTTTCTGTAACCTGCAGCTTAATCCTAAATGCTTGACAATGTATGCATGTAACACAGTGTTATTATTGCCTCCGGCTAGCTTCATGTCATCCGGTTTGTCTTTTGCTCCACTCCTTTGATAGTATTATCAGGGCCAATTGTGAATCTGCCAGATGCATTTCTTTGCAAAAGGACAAATCTAACAAGGCTTGTGTTTTTTCCCATCTCTTCCAGGACTGCTTCCATTAAAGGAGTTCCTCTTCCTATTTTTCATGAAACTGAGCTTGCTTAATCAGAGATGGAGCAAACAGACTGCAAACCCTACCAGCCTTTGTCAAAAGTCAAGCATGAAATGGATCTAGCTTACACCAGTTCATCTGATGAAAGTGAAGATGGACGGAAACCAAGACAGTCATACAATTCCAGAGAAACTCTGCATGAATATAATCAAGAGCTGAGGATGAATTATAATAGCCAGAGTAGGAAGAGGAAAGAAGTAGAGAAAACTACTCAAGGTATGTTTTTATTAGTTTTTTTGTAACTAATATTATTTCTTATTAAGGCATGCTATATGCAGAAAAGTTGTGTTTCAAAAACAAATTTGCTGTTGTTAACTGGTTAATATTTTGCACTGCTTATATATGCGTAGTGAATCTGTTTCATATGCCAACCCAGCTAAGGTTGTAGGTTACATGTGCTTTTTATGGATTATGCACGAATTTGGATGCAACAATCCTCTTATCAGAGCATTCAAAATTTGTCTAATCCTGCAAATAGCCATTTACAGACTGAGGGATAAATAATTTATAGTAAGATGAAAAGTAAACAGCTAAGTGCTTTTCAAGCCATTGCCTATATGGGACAAGAATCTCAAATAAATATTTGACTTCTAAAGAGCTTCAGAGTGGTTGGTGGAGGCCACCAAATAAGGATCCAGCAGGTCTGTCAACAGAATACTGAAATCTTGTGCACCACAGTCCTTAGGAAAGAAAGGAAGAATTTATTGAAACCCTTTGTATCACAGCCACAATGTGGAGCATTTCCTGTGGGCAGCTTTGTCTCCTCAATTATGGACTGACAAGATAGTTTCTAATAAATAGAAAACAGGTAGATAAAAGTTACTGACATTGGCATAAATTACTTTTTTTAAAGACTAGGTCAATGCTGAAATAAAAAAAAAAAGATTTCATGATTTAGATCTGTAGTTCTAAAAGTTTGGGCCCAGAACAGCAGCAGCATTGCAGAAAACCCCAGAGTTATTAAGTCAGAAACCCAGAAATCTGCTTTCATAAATCCGCCATGGATTTCTGGTTCACACTTAAATTTAAGGACCACTGCTCCATCCCTTTGGAATCTCTTTTACTAAGATAGCTTCAATGATTACATCTACTTATGGAACGTTCGAATACTTCTCTTCTGCTCTATTTGCTTTCCTGAATTCTAGTTCTAAGTTGTTTTTTTTAAGATTTATTTATTTATGCATACAAGCTGGGGTGCAGGCCATAGGTGTGGGGGGTGATGAGAGGATTCACCACAGAGAAAATGGGGAGCAGAACAAGCAGATAGACTGAAATACACTGCTGAGGGGAGCAGCGGGCAAGGCAGGAGAGGTCTGCTGTGCCATGTGGGAAGTTCCCTGGCTAGGTATTGAGCTCATGCTGCAGTGGCTCTGGATAGCTTCATAGTGCTGCAGCTTAACCCGTTGCGCCACCAGGGAAGCCCTATTTGCATTATTTTTATTGTAGTTCATGATTGAATTTTGGATTTTACATTTACTCTTGCTCTTCATCATTACAGGGCTAATCTTAAGCCTGTGATTCTTTTTGTTGTTGTTGTTATTTTTATTTGTGTCTTACATTACTGTATATTCCCTGTAGGTTTCCCACCACCAATTCACCCGTGAGCCGTCACCATAGTCCCTTGTGCTCCCCTCTCCCCCGTTCTGAGCCCCAGTCCTCCCCCCTCTCTCACTGGTTGTCACTCTTGTATTTGGCTCCCCTATGCTCCTGTTATAAGTGAGACCATTCGCTGTTTTTCTTTTTCCTTTTGGCTTATTTCACTGACCGTGAGCCCTTCTAGTTCTATCCATGTTGCTGCGAATTGCATGTGTTTATCTTTTTTGAATGCTGAATAGTATTCCATTGTGTATATGTACCACATCTTCTTGATCCAGTCGTCTATTTTTGGGCATTTGGGTTGTTTCCATAGATTCCTTGTATGTCTTTCTCTTGTCTTATTGCTGTGGCTAGGACTTCCAGTATTATATTGAAGAGCAATGGTAAGAGTGGACATCCTTGTCTTGTTCCTGATCTTAGGGGAAAGGCTTTCAGCTTCTCACCATTGAGGATAATATTGGCGGTGGGTTTGTTGTATATGGCTTTTATTATATTGAGGTATGTTCCTTCTATCCCAAGGATTTCGAGGGCCTTTATCATGAATGGATGTTGCACTTTGTCAAATGCTTTCTCAGCATCTATTGATATCATCATATGGTTTTTCTTTTTCTTTTTGTTGATGTGTGGGATTACAGTGATTGATTTTCGGATGTTGAACCATCCTTGTGTCCCTAGAATAAATCCCACTTGGTTGTGGTGTATTATATTTTGGATGCATTGTTGGATCCTTTTGGCTAATATTTAGTTGAATATTTTTGCATCAGTGTTCATTAGAGAGATTGGTCTGTAGTTTTCTTTTCTTGTGTTGTCTTTGTTTGATTTTGGTATTAGTGTAATATTGGCTTCATAGAATGTGTTTGGTAGTATTCCTTCCTTCTCAATTTTTTGAAAGAGTTTGTGTAAGATAGGGATTAGTTCATTTTTGAATATTTGGTAGAATTCGTTTATGAAACCATCTGGCCCTGGGCTTTTGTTTTTGGGGAGGGTTTTGATTACTGTTTCAATTTCACTTCTTGTGATTGGCCTGTTTAGATGTTCTATATCTTCTTTATCTGGTTTTGGGTGGTTGTATAGTTTTAGGAATTTGTCCATTTCCTCTAAGTTGTTGAACTTGTTTCCATATAGCTGTTCATAGTAATTTCTGATTATTCTTTTGATTTCTGCTGTGTCTGTTGTAATTTCTCCTCTTTCATTTATGATTCTATTTATTTGTGTTCTCTCCTGTCTTTTCTTTGTAAGCCTGGCTAGAGGTTTGTCTATTTTGCTAATTTTTTCAAAGAACCAGCTTTTGGTTTCATTGATCTTCTGGATTTTTTTTATTTCCATTTCATTTATTTCTGCTTTGGTTTTTATGATTTCCTTTCTTGTGTTGGCTTTTGGGTTTTTTGTTGTTCATTTTCTAGTTCTTTGAGATGGGAGATTAGATTGTTTCTTTGGGTTGTTTCTTGTTTCTTGATGTGAGCCTGTATTGCTATATATTTCCCTCTTGTTACTGCTTTTGCTGTGTCCCAGACATTCTGGAATGTTGTGTCTTCTTTGTCATTCATTTCTAGGTATTTTTTAAATTTCTTCTTTGATCTCCTCATTAGTCCAGTGATCTTCCAGCAGTGTGGGTTTCAATCTCCATGAAGTAAGAGGAGTCCTTTTTTTTTCATGGTTTATTTCTAATTTGATTGCTTTATGATCTGAGAAGATAGTAGGTATGATTTTGATCTTGGTGTATCTGTTGAGGTTTGTTTTGTGACCTAGTATGTGATCTATCTTGGAATATGATCCATGTGCACTTGAGAAAAATGTGTATTCAGATTTTTGGGGATGTGGTGCCCTATAAATATCTGTTAGGCCTATGTGGTCTAGGTCCTTATTTAGAGATTTAGTGTCCTGGTTTATTTTTTGTCTTGTTGATCTGTCCATTGGTGAGAGTGGGGTGTTGAGATCTCCTACTATATATGTATTTTCTCTGATGTCTGTTTTCAGAGATGATAATAATTGTCTTAGATATGTTGGTGCTCCTTCATTTGGGGAGTATATGTTGATTAGGGGTATATCATCCTGCTGAATTGTCCCCTTTAGCATGATGTAGTGTCCATCTTTGTCTCTTTTTACTTTTTTAGTTTGAAGTCTTTTATCTGATATAAGTATAGCTGTCCCTGCCTTCTTTTTTGGTCCGTTTGCTTGTAGGATTGTTTTCCAGCCTTTTACTTTCAATCTGTGTTTATCTTTTGTAGTTAAATGTGTTTCTTGTAGACAGCAGAAGGTTGGGTTCTGTTTTTTGATCCATCTTGCTACTCTGTGCCTTTTTATTGATGAGTTTAGTCCATTTACATTTAGAATTAATGTTGATGCCTTGGCATCTTTATTTGCCATTCTATTTATCTTTTTGTGTTTTTATTTCTTGTTTTATTCTGCTCTTCTTTTTCATTCCTCAGTTTGTTTTGGTTTTAGGACTTCTTGTAGTATTTTTTGGAGTGGGGGTTTAGTCATGACGAATTTCTGAAGACTCTGTTTATCTGGGAAAGTCCTATGCTTTCTGCAGAGAGGAAGGAGATCTTTGCGGAGTAAAGTATTCTTGGTTGGCATTTATTGTCTTGGAGTTTGTTGAATATGTCTCTCCATTCTCTTCTTGCCCGTATCGTTTCTTCAGAGAAGTCTGATGTCATCCTGATTGGTTTTCCTTTATACGTTATTTGTTTCCTCCCCCTTGTCAACTTCAATATTTTTTCCTTATCCTGTACTTGTGTGAGTTTGACTATCATATGCCTAGGTGTAGTTCTTCTAATATCATGGTAATTTGGAGTTCTTTTTGCTTCTTGTATGCTTATTTTCATACTTGGAAAGTTTTCTTCTATCACCTCCTTAAATATTTTCTCTGCTCCTTGGACCCTTTCCTCTCCTTCTGGGATTCCTATAATTCTTAAATTTCCTTTCTTCATGGTGTCAGATATTTCTCGAATTGTTTTTTTCATTTTTTTCCCTTCGTGCTTCTATTTCCTTTTCCTTTTTGATTCTTTTATTATCTGAATCTTCGAGTTTGCTGACAGTTTTCCATATGATCGATTCTGCTTTCGTTGCTATTCCCAGTGTTCTTTAGTTTTTCTATTAGACTCTTATTCTCCTTCTTTAGTGTCTTGATTTCATTCTTCACATCGTTAATTATTTTTTTCATTTCATTTTCTTCCTTGAGTATCATGATTTTAAATTCTCTATCTGAGAATCAGAGTTCTTCCATGTCATTATTGTTGAGTTCTGATGCTTGATTTTCTTTTTGTGGTGTGTCCTTCCCCTGAGGGCTTGCTTGGTTATTTGTATTTCTCTTTCTCCCTGTTTGTCTTTTTGATTTGTTGTGATTGTTGGGAAATTGTGGCACTGGTACTGGCAGGCATCTCTTTGGGGTAACCCTTCCTGGATGTCGAGGGCTGATGGTCTGATCAATTCCGGTCCTGCTAAGCCAAACCACCACTGGGTAGTGATGCTGTGGGTGTGTTGCCTGTAGAGATCCTCTTCCTCTGTTTTAACTCCAAAGGTCCAGAAGTTGGTTGTGTGGTCCCCAGCTCCAACAGTGGTGTAGAGGCTGTGCTTTACCAGGGATTGTGATGGTTGGTGGTCTCAGTGCCCGCTCTACTCAGTCAGAGAACCCTAGCACTGAGGGCCGTGGCCAGTCAGCTCCCTGCAGGCTATCCTATCCAAGTGGGGCTCACTTTTTCAGTTTCAGTGGGCCACAATAGTATTTTCCCCTATTGCACTCGCAGGTGCTACAGCTCAGAGCCAGTATTGGCAGTGGTGATGGAGGTGGTGGTGGTGTAGGTGTGAGGCCTACTCCAGTGCGTCCTAGGATCAGGTCCGAAAACCCGAGGCCAGAGTCCGGGGGCTTAACTTGCTCTGTGAAGGCTATCCTCTTGGCATGGCACTCACGTTCTCTCTGTTGGATTGGGTATTGTACGTTGTACCTTTCCCCTAGGATGCTTGGGAGTCTGCTTGCCGGGGGAGGCCTAGGGACCCAGTTTGAGGTGGCGGCAGCGGAGTGGGGGTGGTTGATCAATTCAGGTTCCCCTGACTCCCTTGAAACCCCTGCACAATTGCCTGGGGGTGTAACTTGTTCTCGGTGACTAATCTCCCGTCTAGGAACTCACCCAGTACAAATGGAGTGCTGACAGTTTCTTGTGTCTGAGAGTTTGCTTCCACAGCTGGCCTGGGGGTTCAGCCGCCGATGGCAGCATTGTGTGGATGTGGTGGTCGATCAATCTGGGCTCCCCTCAGTTTCTGGGAACCCCTGGAGCATGCGCCTTGGGGTGTAACTTTCTCCGGGTGGCTTGATTGCCATCCGGGACCTCACCGGGTACGGGATGGAGCGCGCGAGTGGGGACGGTTCCTGCCCCTAGAGTGCCCAAGAGTTCGCTTCCCTGTGCAAGTCTGGGGGCTCAGCTGGGAGATGGCGGCTATGTGTGGAGGCAGTCGATCAATCCGAGCTCCCCTCGGTTTCTGTCTCTAGTTCTAAGTTTTCAGTTACCTGCTATACATTTCCAAATGAATAACCCACTGGAAAATCTAAGTAAATGTATATAAAATGGAAGCGATCATCTTTTGCAGTCCCCATCCCACTTATCGTCCTTCCATCACAGCATCTGTTAATGATGTTCCTGTTCTCCCTAGTCATTCACGTGTACTTTTCTGTATTGAACCAGCTGTCTGTTTCAGCAGATTTAACCTCTGCATGTCTCAAATCCATCTTCTCTTCTCCATTACCATTATCACTACTCTCGTTATATTTTGGAGTATATTTTTTTTCCTAACTGGTCTTCTGGACCTTACCTCATTCGTCTTTAGTCTCTTTGCTATGCTGGTACCTCTTTCTTTAGTAGTTTACGCCCTTCCCTGTTATCTCCATTTGTCCATATTCAACCATCTTTCAGAACGTTGTTTACCACATTTGCCACAGAGCCCTTGTTGCACCAGCGCCCTCCCCCCGCCCCCCATCACCATTACTACTCCATCGTGAGGGTGATCGTTTCCTCCAGGGACATCATGAATACTTTCTTTGTATCCATTTCGATTCTTTTGTTGTGTGTGTATATACTTTCCTAGATTGTATACTCAGTGAAGTTGGTGATCATGATTTATAGGTATCTTTGATTTTTGAAAGTTTGTGTTATGCCATTTTGCTTTTATGAAAGCCCTTCATCACTACCTGTTTTTGCTAACTGAAAAAAAGTCCTACGGATTTTCTTGTTTATAACAAAAGATGAAAGTGAAAATAGTGTTCAGTGTTTGCTTTGCAACAAGCTGTCATAGCGGCAGTGGCACCCCAAGTAGCCAGAATGACACCACCGAGTCCCTTCCCCAGGAACAGACTTAGGCAGGCTAGAGTTATCATATCCTGCCTTTACTCAAGGTTAGTATAATTTTAGGTTTTATATGTTATTTAATATGATTTGATAAGTGATGTTTTGGTAGTCTAGGAATGCTCAAAATTTTTTTCTAAGTAAATTAATGGTAATTGTTTCTTTGCTTTATACCATTTTGCCTTATGAAAAATTTCATAGGAATGTTCTACTTTTTGGATAGCAGGGAAAATCTGTATTTCTCAACCTGTATTTTTTTATAATACTGTGCATATAATGTGTGCTCTGCAAGTTTTTATTTAAAAAATAAGTTATCAACCAAAAATAAATATTTATCATGGCTTGAAAGTTGTTTCTAAAATATGATCTTGTAAAATGCAGTGATTACAAGTGAAAACTAATATATTCTAATTGGTATTGAGTTTTACTATTAAGAAACTTTAAATTGAGCCAGGTTTAAGATATTAATACTAACATTTAAATAAATGTTAAATGTTTATACTAGTAACTTTATTACTTATATTTAGCTCTTTAACATAATTGATAAATTTTGTATATCTTTTCCAGTAATTCCATTTAATCTTCCTTATTTATTCAGCTAAAGACCATGTAAATATTTTATATGATGATTTTATTCTTCTGCCTAACTTGCAATTGGGAAATGATTTGCTATAGGAATAATGAATATTTGGTCTCTATTATGCTTTAAAAATGTGTAGTTCCCATTAAAATAGTTCTTTAAGGGTTAGGGAAAAGACAAAACTTGCAAACTGATCATAGATCTGAGGCATACAGCAGGGTAGGGAGAGGAAGAGGAGTCAAAACAGGGGAGAAAAGAGCTTAAGGGACTGGGGAGATGGATCATGAGTTCTATGGTGGTAGGAGAGCTAAGGGACTACACCTGAGGGGAGAAATCAAATATTATCCAAAAATTAACAGTGTTGTAGGAAAATAATAATTTATTAAAAATATATTTCTCTTTAGGTTTGTCTTTATAAACTATGAACTTAAAATTCTGATTTTTGGCTTTTGGGATTAGAGTATAGAGTACCTGCCTAATATGTTCTGAATTTAAATAAGATTGCACTTCTGTTGATAGCTTGTTCTAATAATATAAGCCATTTTGTACTAAATCAGTATAAAGAGCTAGCCATCTTCAGATTTGTCTCTGTGCCTTGTGATCAAAATTAATTTGGGGGCTATAGAAGTTTTTCTTCTATGATGCCATTCTAACTTACTTTCAATATCCTATTTTAACTCAATAAGCTTTTGTTAACATATGCTATGTGTCAGACTTTTAAGTCATGCTGGAGATGGAAATAATTATCATAGTTTCTGCTATAGGAAACTAATGATGTGGTGGAAGCAATGGTCATCAAATCATTGCACTTAAATGTAGTAAGTACTTTCTCAGCTAAGTAAGGGGCTGTGAAAATACACAGGAGAATCAAGATCCATAAAAAGGTGATAGTTGATCTAGGTCTTAAAATTTGAATTAAGATTTTACTTGAAAAAGGACATTCCAAGAGGGTAGATTAGCAGGTGTGAAAGCATAAAGTTGTGAAAAGTACTGTAATGGTGAAAATTTTATTATGTCTTGAGTGAGGTACTTTGTATCCAACTATTGAAAAATGTTGCATGTCCAATTTGGGAGTTCTTTTTTTTCCTTTAAACATTATTTAAAAATTATAAAAAAAACTTTTAAGTGATGGAGATTTCATGATGAACTGTAATTTTTAGGATGAGATGTATAGAGAACAGTTGTAGGTATGTAAGCAACAGTACAGATGTTTGTACAGAACATATTTGTGTACACTTGGGAAAAATTGGATGCATGGAGACAATCTGAATTAATCCATATGAAAAATGGTGATGAAAGTCTGAACTGTGACTTCATTAGTGAAGAAGAGATATATTCAATTGATATTAGTGTGGTAGATTTGATAGGATTTGGTAACTGCTTCTCAAGTTTGAAAGAGATAAAAGTTTTAAGGATGACCCTTAAGTTTCAAGTTTTGGAAGTTGGAGGATTTTGATCCACTTACCAGGAGATGGAAAATAGGAGGAAGGGAGTGGGTTTGGAAGAGAAGAGAATGAGTTTCATTTTGGCATGTTAAGTTTAAGATGCTTAGGTGACATCCAGGCGGATTTTCCCATCAGGCAGTTGGAAATATATTCAGGAAAGATCCAGACTTCTATTATAAGTAGAGGTGAATTCATCAGTCTCTTATAGTAAGAATTGCCTGGGGAGGATGAGATTACCCAGGATGAATGTGTAGTGAGACTAGGAAAAGGCCAAGGACAATAATCTGAATCTATTATCCATGAACTGAGATAAACATGTTTTGACCTATTTAAATTTTATCTCGCACCCATCCTTCAGTGCGCTGACTTATATAAACTAAAATGTAAAACTCTGAGAAGTGAATGCCATTTGAAAACTTGGAATTTCATCCGCCACTGACTCACTCATCTTTAGAAATACCTAGGAGGGAAAATATGTACCTCTTTGGAGGAGAAATGAATAATCATACATTAGACAAAACCATGGGGCCAATCGTCCTTTTTGTGAGTTCTTCAATATCTTCTTGGTTGGTTGTTTTATTCCATATATTACTACCAATGAGTAAAAGAAAATGTTAATTTTCACAAGTATGTTAATTTTAATATATCTGTGAAAATATGTATGTAGCATCTTGCAACAATCTAACTAGAACTGAGCCTTTCTCATAGTTTATAAGCAAATAAAAATCTCATCTCAGAAAATTATTAAGTCAGGACAGAAGAAAGCAGAGATAACATTGATTAGATGCCTTCTCTAGTACCAGACATTATTGCAGATGCCTTTCATGCTTAATAGTAGTGCAGCCTAAAGCAAGTTACTATAGTTCTCTGAAATAGTTTCTCATCTGCAAAATTAACGTTTTCTTCATCATCAATGCCATAGTCATAATTATAAAAATAAAAACAAATAATGTTAAATCTTGACTTGTATTTACAATGTTGTAGGACTCTGCTAAAATACATTTGGTTTTCATAAGTACCTTATAAGGTGTGAAATGTTGTTCCAGTTTAATAGATGAGTTAACTGTTAACTGAGACTTGGAGAGAAATAACTTGCCAGAGCTTTCTGCAGCTAAATCATGGTGGTGAGAGTTGGGATTGACAATCAAGTCTATGATTCCACAGTTCTCGTTGTTCACTATACTATACAATCTATCATACCTGCATCATGAGGCTGTGACAAGGATTAATTGTGATTATAAGTGTGAAAGTGTTTAGGAACTCATAAATGTTATTTTCCATTTCCTTCCACTTCCAACAACCTTGCCAGCCCCTTTATGTCCTAATCATGCAAGGATTTACAAGGAGATTTAGAAACCCTTCTCATTCTGATCCATTTTAGAAAAGAGCAGATGATATGCTGTGTAATTTACAATGAAATATTCCTGAGTGTGTTCATTTCCACTTTTTAGGAGATGAATATCCAATTCATGACTTGTTGGGGGGGGGCGGGTAATATTAATGTGAAGATATTCTTGATCCTATCTGAAAATATCTTCATTTTCTTATCTTTACTTCCCAAGAAAGCAGTCGCCCTATTCCATGTAGGCACAAATCTAGATTTTCTTATTTTCTAAAAGCTTTTGAATTAAGGGATGGACAGTAATCTGATATTATTTGCAACTCTTTACTGAAGGGATGAATGAACTCTAGGTAAGCTTATTTTGTGTGACTTTTGGCAGTTCTAAGCAGGGCTAGATTTCCTGGAGGCACACAGGCTAACAGTTGTTCCGTATAGTCTCACTTCCAAGGGAGGCATCAATTAACTAAGAATTAGTATAAGACAAGCAAAAATATAAGTATTCGAGTATATAAACCAAGAATAATAATTTTAATCATGAGACTTGTGCTATACTTTTTATAATAGATAAAATTTTTAATATAGCCACTTTCCTGAAAAGTAATTATAAATGAAAAGTCACCCATATACAGAAAAGTACAGTGAGTACCTACTACAAATTCCACAGAATCATAGACTTAAGATACTACAGGTGAAACAAACATTTCTTCCTTCTTAACATGCTCTTTTGTGACTGCTCCTTCTCCTAGTACTATTTTTTGTTTGGTTGGTTGTTTTTCTTTTCTCTTTTGCAACTTAAGCCTATGTCTCACATTATCCCCATCTGGTGGAACAAATTTAAAACTGCCAGTTTTATTTACCAAGATTACATGGAAGCAAAGCTCATCTTATCTGTCCTCCATCCATTCATCCACTCATCCATGCATCCACCCATCCGCCTCTTCATTTGCCAACCTACCCATCCATTTATCCTTCCATGCATCCATCCATCTACTTTTTCATTTTCTTATTTTTTTAATCAAATCAAAGATTTGTTTAGTGTGAACTCTGTTCCAAGTACTAAGTTAGGTAGAAGAAGTTTATTGGAAATAAATGGGTACTGAAGTGAGTAGTTTTCCCTTTCCTTCCCCTAGGCTATAAGCCACTTCTTCCCATAAGAGAAGGTGTAGCATTGTCGCTTATGGATTCAAGGAGTGAAAAGATGCCCAAATTTTAAAAGCATATTTCTTGATTCTTATTTCCAGCATTTAACAGTAGTTTAAATTATTGTTTGCTTATATCTAAACCATTTGGATAAAAGTTCCTACAAAAATCTGAAAGAACTTTTAATCTCAGGTTCTGTGTTTATGTAGTAAAGAGCACAGATGGCAGGTGTAATATAATGTAGCAAGACCTATAAAATGAAATTTTCAACAGCTTTTGATCAGATGTAGTGAAATTTCTGCAGCAAGCATGTTATGCTTCTGGTTGTCTCAAGTCTTTAGCATAAAAATCTATAATGACTGCCCTGAAAAAGCTTAGACGATAAGAGAAAATTAAGTTATTTAGCAACTCCAGTTTGTCTTTCAGCCAGTATAAGATGTTCTTGGAGACTTATTCAATAAACACCTACTTAATACAGCAACTAAAACTGGGATAGAATGGTCATGGCACTTCTGCTACTTCTTCCTCTACCTGTCCCATAATCAAATCATGGTGCTCTTTCTTGTTGAACCCAACTGCAGCCTGAAGTGCTCATCAACATAAAATCCCTTGCAAGCATTCTTAATTAGTGTTGGTAACAGTTATGAGCTATTTCCTACCTGAGATCTACGTATCTGCCAATTTCTCTGTTAAATTTTGAAGATACATAGATGAATAAGAGTAGTCTTTGCCCTCAAAGAATTCAGACTACAACTGGGAAGGCAGATTTAATTCATCAACAATGATGCAATATGATTGGTTTTATGATAGTGATATATCAATATATATATATAAAGTACTATAAGAGTCTAGAATCTCGAATCATATATGCTGCTCAAGGAATGATAACAGTAATTATAAGAGAAATATTAAGCACCAGTCATTGAGTAATATGCTTTTGATGGTTTATGTTACTTAAACTTCCCCATAATGTTACGAGGTTGGGATCATTATTTTCTCCCCTTTACAGATGAGTAAACTGAGATTGCAAGTCAAGGAAACCTCTCTCTCTCTCTCTCTCTCTCTCTCTCTCTCTCTCTCTCTCTCTCTCTCTCTCTCTCTCTCTTCCTCCCCCTCCCCCCCTTCCTCCTCCCAATAGATGGTTTCTAAAGCTGTGGGGCTCATCCACTAAGAAATGCAAAATATCGAATGGTTTCACTTATAACAGGACTGTAAGGAAACCAAATAGGAGAGAGACAATCAGCGGGTGGGGGGGGGAGGCGGAGAGAGGGGAGGAAAAGGGCACAAAATGGAATAGAAAAGAACACAAGGGACCATGGAGATGGATCACAGGTGAATTGGTGGTGGGCTACCCAAGGGGAATACAAAATGTAAAAGACATAAATAACAATAAAAATATATATTTATAAAAAAAATTAAAAAATAACCTCCCCCCAAAAAAGAAATGCACAAAGAAAGCCTGAATTTAAAATAATTGACAGAAGAAAACAGGTGAACTTGAAATATCAGAAAAGAATCAAAAGGAAGGGGTAGCACATAAAGAGGGGAAATTTTCCAGTAAGAAGATATGAATAATATTGTCACAAAAGTCACAATCAACAGATAGAAAGAATATTGACAAAAGGCAGTAGGCACTTTAGAAGGTGATTGCTGTCTTTAGACCAGAGATTCTCCACCTTGGCTGGACATTAAAATTACCTTGGGAATTTTACAAATCCCAGTGCAAAGACTGCTCCTCAGATCAATTAAACAGGAATTTGCTAGGGTGGGGCCAGGCATTTTTTTTAAATCACCTGAAGCTATTTCAGTGTGCACCCAAGATGGGGATCTTCTGCCTTATGATTTAAATCATCTCAGAGGAAAATGTCCAATCACAAAGATTTGAAGAGTGAATGCAAATTAATATAATTAATTAATGGATAAGGCTCTTTTGGAGGATGGTTTAGAATCTCAAGATGAAGGAGCAGCTTTGAAAGGGGAAACTTCAGTTCTTCCTTTGATACAGGAAGAATGTTCTCAAATGGAGTGAAAAGAAAAGAGTTGAAGTTTCTTGATGATCTCAATTTTCTTGACTAAAGAAGAGACATGGTTATCTGCTGACAGTGTGGATTGAGTCAAGAGCTTCAGATGAGGAAGGAGAGAAGTTTTTGGCTAGGCTGAGAAGGAGTTGTGCATATAAATCTGGAGCTCAGGTGAGGCAGGACTGAAGATGAAGATATGGGAATAATAATGACAGTAAATAGTATTCACCACGGTGTCAAGCGTTTGCTGAGCAGGTTTCTGAATAGTTTTTCTTTAGTCCTTATCATAACTCTGTTGTGATAAGCTATGATATGAAGATAATCATTGTAACCCCTTTTATAGTATATCACAGCTTGAGTAAGAAGCAGAGCTAAGATATAAATCCATGACTGACTGAATTCTATGTTCTTTCCACTTCACTCTTGGTTGAAGTTCAGCAGATGATATCTCCGTTGTGCCACATGTTTTAAATATCCATTCTCATTTGAAAAAAGTGATTTCCAAACAACAACTTCAAATGGAAGTTGGAAATCCTCTATTTTGGAGGTGCCACTGTGTAACAGATTTAATGTAGAGAGGCTGTATTCTTTGTGTGTAACAGCTTCTTCTTCTGATGAAAAGGGAACTCCAGACTCTCCTCGGAATCATTATAGGTCATGTTTCTAAAAACAAATCACACCATCTTCTGAACATCCTTCAAAGTCTCCCAATGACCAGTATAATGGTTCTTCACAGTAGGGAGGCAAAGAAGTGGATACCACTTAATGCTTTGAAAATCTGATCAAAGCTCTGAATCTTCTTTTCAGAAAAAAAAATGCACATAGACACCATGTCTGCCATACGTTTAAAGGAGTTCAGGACGTGCTTGAAGTCCTTCTCTATCCATGAGCCGTGGTTTGTGTTTATCTACTAAGGGAATTGTATCTCCTCTTATTTAATACAACTTAGTTCCCCCAAGATTTAGCACTAACAGGTGTAGCTACCAGCAGAAGCTGGGAGGCTGGGAGACTAACTGCCAAGAAGTAAACTCTGTCGTTGTATTTTTCACCTTCCATTAGCATTATGTAATCTTGATTTACTATTTTCATCAACTAGGAAGTTTTCTATCCGGTCTTAGATCCACAGATGGTCAAGATTTTGTTTCTAGCAAGGGAGACACTGTTTCCTTATTTAGACATATACACAATACAGCTCTACATACACATGACATTTTCTTTTTTTTAAGATTTATTTATTTATGCATACAAGCTGGGGTACAGGCCAGAGGCGTGGGGCGGCGAGAAGGTTCACCAGAGACAGGATGGGGAGCAGAACAGGCAGATCGACAGAAATACACTGCTGAGGGGAGCAGCAGGTGAGGCAGGAGAGGTCCGCCATGCCATGTGGGAACCCCCCCCCCCACGACCGGGCGTCGAACTCGTGTCGCCGCTGCTGACAGTTCCACAGCACAGCGCTTAACCACTGCGCCACCAGGGAGGCCCACACATGACATTTTCAAGTTATGCTGAAGTGTGCAAAGATATATATTGAAGGGGTGAGTGTCAGCCTGGCTTTGGAGAAGAGATAGGAGGCCAGATTGGTGGACAATTGAAAGAAGGCTTTTAGTGATAGAGTATGCAAATTGCGACTTAGAGCATCCTTCTGAATGTTACCATTTCAGTAAAACTACACTTTTCCTCTGTATCAGTTTGGAATATAGGTAGCCACTGTTAGTCACAACTTGCTAGTTACTATACCATTTACAACCAAAAGTAAGATTCACCTATTAGGGCTAAAGGTGATGGAAATAATTCTCTGTATAGTTTCTTGAACTGACTTTATGAAGCAATACGTAAAGACATACAAGTGTGGTTTTGCCTTTGACCATCTGTCTTCTTCTTGATACATTTCCTTTATCCAGGAATAGGTAGGTCACTGTCTCAACTCTTTTGCCATATTCTGTTGATGGTGAAGATACATGGTCTTTGCTCACAGTCTGAAAATCGCTCTAGCCTCTATACACTTACTCCATTTCTACTGTCTACCCCTGAGCCCACTTTGCTTAATACTATGTTTAATCCTTTAATGCTTCTTCCTAAATCTAGATTAAAGCCCACACCATAGAATGGAGAATGATTCCAGTGTCCCCTTCTTACAAAACTCTTTGGAATTGTGTACTTTCCTTTGAAGATCTATATAATTTTAAAAGAAAGGACTGGCTTCCTGGCTAACTGTCAGACAGATGACTATGCCCTGGGAAACAAAGCAGCTGTCCTCTTTTAGCTACATAATTTGGTTCCTCTTTGTGAATTGCTTCAGGTACAGGGCAGGATCAAAGGGGACATGGAGCCTTGGGATTGTGAAGAGTGGGGAAAAAAGAAAGCCTTTTTTTCCCTTTTAACTCTTTAGGGTCCATTTATTTTATGGTTAACACAAAGGCCAGACAAGCGTAAGTCAGATGATTTGAGTGGCGCACAGCATAGATAGCGTGGCTGAAGCTGAGACTGTTGAAGATGATGAAAACGGGAGGTTGGTGTAATACAGAAGGAAGCCTTTGCTAAATCTAAAAAGTGAAGTGAAAGGGCATGGATTTCGTTCAATAGATAACAGGGAAAAACTCTGCAGGTCTGGAAGAGTTTTAGTTCATAAGGTTGATTGAGCCTATGTCTGTATTACATGTTGATCTTCTTTTATTACAAAGATTTGAGCAAGATTCAAATTGGCATTTTAAAATGTAACTTTCTATTCATGTGAACAGTCAAAAGCAGTTTTAAATATCTGCAGGGGCATGACTATGAGGTATGCCAACATGTCCTGTCAGGAAATCATCCTGTCAGAAAACTGTTTTTCTCTGCCTTTTTGGTCATCTGTGATGCAGAACTAGCTCCATATACAAATAAGTTCTGTTTATTTTCAGCACTTTTCTTTCTCATTGTAATTCTGCAAGGGTCTAGAGGTGACAGAAGATAAATCTTGATCCCTTGGAACCTTGGAAATATTCTCATTTGAAGCCTTTATACCAAAAGCTGAGGATTCTGCTGTCCTGTCACTATAAACTGAGCCATATGCAGTGCTATTTTGGTGCCAATCATTCCTGTAACACATGAAGTATTTAATTTTATAACTCTTGAGTCTTTAACTGTTTGAGCAAATGACCCTTTATGTCTTTTATGTCATCTAAGAAAGCAGTTAGAAATGAGCGCAAAGGCAAAAGAAAAAAATGTAATAAGGACACTCCCCAAGCCTTTCATAGAATTTAAAGGTTTGAGTTGAGATTCATTTCTCTGCCTTCAACTGAGACATTTACAAGGCTTCTCTACTAAAGTCCAATTATATCTCCTCATTAATGGTTCAAGTCCAGAATTGTCAAGAACGCTTTAAAAAATTAGCACATTGACATACAACCAGGCTGAATGATAACATGTCTCAAATTAATCAATAAATATGATTCAAAATCACCTTCACTAACTAGGAAAAAAGTAATCTTCAGTTCTGAAAAATGGGAGTGTCACAAGAAATGCAGAATTTTATTCTGTTTTGCATGCATGTCTATACATAGGCCATCTGTTTTGTCATCACCACTATAGTACAATTTTTATAATTTTACATTTATGTATAGTTATATACAATTTAAGGAAACAATGAGGTAGATCAATTTTTAATTGGGTTACTTTCTAATTTTTTCTATTGACTGAATTTTCTTAAGCAAGACATGGATATAAAAATGGAGAGGTAAAACAAAAGAGAAGTTATATGTAGTGGCCTCTAAAATTGATGATAATTATGCCTCCTTTTTCCCCATGTAGCTTCCTACCCCAAATACTTCCGAGCCCCAGAAATTCTGGGCACAGGTTGGTGATCTGTGTTTCTCAGTGGTTTCCCTCAGGCTACCTCTTACATAGATAGCTACAAAAGCTGATTTCTGAAGCATCCTGACTGTAGCACACAGACAGCCAAGACCAGCAGTCAGCATGTTCTTTTTAATCAGCATTGCAATTGGCAGGGCCAGTATCTCTGGTCAGTGGGCCATGGGACATATCTAATCAATTTGACTTAAAAATACAATGCAGCTGGCGGTGCCATCCTAATTCCACCATGTTTTGGAAATTAACGTTGGAGCTTGAAACAGTATTTGGTTCCTGATAGGTGTTCAATAACTTGAATAAATGAATTTATTAAATATTTAACACTTAGCATTCTCTTCTGATATATGAAATTAGGAAAAGGCTCAAATTTGAATATCGACTACCTTGATTTCGGTACATAGTTTTTTACTTTTCATAGAAAAATAATTGATAGTCTTAGTATAGGATGCTTTGTCTAACTGGGTTGTAGTCTTTATCATATCATAGAATTCAAATGTATTCACACCTGAAACTTATATGATGTTACAATATAAGTTACTTCAATGAAAAACCTAAATGCAAATTTAGATAAAATTATTATACAATTGAAGTAAGTTCATAACCTTTTCAATTAACAAAAATTAGCCTCAAATTCATTGAAATTTCATTCCTAAAATTTCTCAGTCTTCTTTCCCGCCCCCCAAGCTTTAGATTATAGTACAAGATTTGAATATGGAAATTCAAATTAGATTGAGACTTTATGTGTATTCAGGAGGTGTTTTTCTGATCAGTTATGTCCACTTTTATTGTACTAGACTATAGATGTAGAAACCATTGAAGAATAGCTTCAGTCTAGAAATAAAGAACTTAAAAGCTTTGGGGTGGCTTTGTATTTTTGATTTTTGTCTCATTCTTGTCAGTGTCAACAGTCAGTGGAGAAGAGATATTCCAATTAAAATAGACTCCCCATTATTTAGACCTTTATTAATTGTGGCTGTACTATACTAACAAACAATCTAAAATGTAGACCTGCAACTCATTTGTGTATATTTATGTATTGTGGGATTAAAATTTATTTACATTTCAATATAAAGTTTGGAACTTAGGCTCTTAGAATTCTGCCTCCTATAAAAGGAGCCTGTTCTAAAGGGGTTTGTAATCTTCCACGACAGCTGGAGTCAATAAGAATAACATCCAAAAGTTACCTTTTCAACAAGCTAAACAGACTCTTGTAAGTCATTCTCATGGTAAGATACTTGAACTGTTGCTAAAATAGTGCGTAAAATAATAGAAACTATGAAAGGAACACAATTAGACAGTTTTTATTATTCAGATTCTGAACCGTTCAAATAACTTAAAATTCAATCAGAGAGCTGCCAAGGGCCTTCAAAGAACATGTCTTTAGGCAGGACCACACTAAACCTACCCCTCTGAAAATCACATAAAATGAGATCCTATTTCAGTCCTGTCACCATTTTTTTTTGTGACAGTGTGGTCTGTTAATATTTTTTTTCTCTCCCTATGCTAGCATCGCTATAGTAACTTTTCATTCTGTTTACCCTTAAAAGTCTTGCCAGAGTTCAACTCAGTAATCATTGTTTTCCAGAGGACACATTCAATTAGTATGTTTTGATCACTGATTCTGAAGGCATCAAGAAATTTCTACCATTTTCTAGTGTTTGACAATGTTTACTGCCAAGTATATTTTGCCAAAATTCCACAGGTAGCATTTTAAGTTCCTTTCCCCTTTAGAGATCATGGAGGATAGCCAGATACCATTAACCAGTTACTGGACACTTTTATATACTGCAGGGTTTTACAAATCGTGGGCCAGGCACTTAAGAAATAAATTGAATTTAAAACTTTAGTGTCTTTGTTTCTGTGTATTTGCCGATGAATTATTTGGGCTGGTATAATCGAAAGAATACTGAACCAATGGCAATTTGAGTTCAAGCTGCTGTTTTACTTAATAGCCTAGCACAGTGTCCAAATAGATTGAGTGCTTGGTAAATATTCACTGAAACAATGAATAGAATGGATGGATTGGATAGGATAAGCTTTGGCCACTTCTTCCCATGTAGCCTTTTAAGGTTGTTCCTTTCACCTTCCAACCTGCCTCAAACATGACTCTCCTCAGAGATCACTGTTTTTCCATCTGCCATGCCATTGGAGCCTGCAGTCCTCATTATCCCACACTTCACATACCTCATCCCCCACAATAGCACTAAAACTCCTTGTACTTATGTTAAAAAGCAATTTGGAACCTCAAGCAAACAAAACATGCCATTCTAACTATACCACTTTACCAACCTTAGAGGGGTGGTCTCACTTGTTTTTGGACCTGATAAAATTGTTTCTGTTGATTCCAAATGTCAGTGTAACCCTGGGTACATTTGCACCGGCTTTCATCTGAAAGCATTGCTGTAAACCTGCTCTTCCCATCTCCTCACCTGGGTAGGGACTTCTTGGCCCTCAAGTCTACATCTGGACACTGCCTGCTTTGGAAAGCCTTCCTTGATATTGTGTAATCTGGGCTGGATGTCACTTCCATGTGCTCCAGTCTGTGCTTCCTCCTGTAATAGTACTAATCCATCTAACCTGTAGGTGACTATTGACATGTTTGTTTCTTTAACTAGACTGTAGATTTCTTGAGGGCATGGACTGTGTCTTGTTTGTTCTTATAAACTCTACCACATACTGAATGCTTAAAACTCTTTTTTCTTTTAATAACTTTTACAAGTTTTGTTTCCTGTTCACTTATGTAAAGTGAAGATAATATTTCCTTACTGTGGTACAGAGGATCAACTGAAATTGCATACATAAATCATTCTGAAAACTGCCAGGACACAAATATTATTCCCCATTGTCAAATGCTTTCACAAGTGCCTTCAACTCACCGATTGCCAATTATAGCCATTTTCAGAGAGTGATTTCCTGCCTGCCCATTCTTAGGATCTTGAAAACGGGGTCACTGGAAAATAATATGAAAATGAATGAAATGGAACTTTATACATGGGAATAAGGGAACATCCTATGTTCAAACCAAGTCAGTCTTGATTTCACTGCTGATCACAGCTGATCATGTATGCTTGCTCTATAGCTTCCTTCCCTGGACGAGCAATTGTGGAAACAGGCTTAACAAACTTTTTAGTCCTGTAAGACCTCCAATTAAATTGCTGCAAAACCCCAGAGAATGGCTTTCAGTTGAAATCTTCTTGAGAATGTCTTGCTAAAAATAACATGATTAACACCAGATAATAAAAATTTTAAATCCTGAAAGAGGATTGATGAAAATCGAATTCCTAACATCCATCTTTTTCAATATCTTAGTCATGCACATTAACCAATTGGATTAGGAGAGTCTTACTCTGCTCTAATCTGCTGAAAGCATCATGCCTTTGTTGCGCTGTGGGTCTATCCAAAGAAGTTCAGAATTAGAGCAGGTACTCCCTCTAATACTTTCTGACGACATTGACCTTAAGAATGGCATTTTAGTGATCCTTCAACAACAGATGGCTGTTTTCCTGTTGGATTTTTCATCACTTCTTTTTGCCTTCATTGCCACAAACCTTTTTGAAAGTAGTTGTGATCCAATCACATTTCAGTTACTATCATGGCACATCCATCCTTACTCAAAATTCCGTACTTACTAATGTTATACTGGGAGTACTCAGTAACTTAAAAATTTGAACAAATTGATCTGAAGACTTTCCTACTTTGGTAGAATGTAAAAGGTATATACTATTAATGTCATAGTTTGAATAAATATAAATGTCACTTTTTAATTATCCTTATGGCTTTCCTAACTAAACACCCACTGGATTCTTTTACAAATTAGTCTACTCACAGTGAGGATGGGCGAGTTTCTAATCTTCTAGTGGATTTTTTTTCTTCCTTGAAATGTTATGATAACTAGAATTGGTAGCTCATAAAAAGCCCAAATCAATATTGCCATTGACTTAATCCACATAAGAGGCTTAACTTCATAGGTGACTTCTGAACAACTGAAACAAAACAAAAAATCAGTCTCTGGTGAGTTCCCAAGTTTAAAATAAAGTTGAAAGCTGTTGCAGAAAAAAATGCTTCTGGACTAACAAGAATAGGAGGGTGGGACCTTGTAAACAATTATTTTTAGGCAAGTAAGATTTTGTGTTTATTCATTTTCAAGAATAAGTGCTGATATTTGATATTTATTGTGTTCAGACACTAGACTAGGTATAATTCATTTACCATTTAAAACAACCCTATACCATTTAGACACATTCCTAATCCTTAGTTTGCAGTTGATCAAACTGAACTTGGAGAGGAAGGTTAATTTCCCGTGATGGCATATCTTAGTGAGTGGTCCAGTTGAGATTTGAACTGGCTACTGAAGTCATGCTCTTAGTGAATATCCGATATATGTAAAATGTCATTTTTTAGGTAGCAGTTGATGTTCAAATGGTTTTATCATGGAAGATGGTCCTCCTTGCCTACCATTAGAAATATTTGTATGGTTTTCCTAGTTAAAAGAAAATATCCTGAGCCTTCTTTAATATCAAGAATTACTGTGACTAGCATCAGGTTAATATCATTTATAAGATCATTGTGCAAGACTAATGGCCATGGTCACTATCTCATAGTGTTCTGTTCTTTGTCAGCACCTATCTAAGATGAAGATCAAATTCTTGACCTTATTCATTCTAACATTATGCACTAATTACCTGAATTATCTGATCAAGAGGTAATTTACTCATTGATAACCCCATTTTTGAAGACCTTAACAGCCTTTCTACTTTTGAAATTTATATTATCTGGCTTATATATTATTCCTCTTTGTCATTAAAGTGGTCAATCAATCTTCAGACTGTATTGACAGATATTTTTCAGTGTCTGACTGTAGCATCATGGTCTTCTTCATTTCATTTTCTATTAATATCTGCAGGAAACCCAACATTTAGGTTATCAGTTTTTCTAAAGTCTTAGTGAGTTTTTGATGTCCTCAGCAGATGTTCTTTTCAAGATCAGCAAGGCCTCTATGTTGACTTTCAGTGGCCAACTCTTAGTTTTCATCATGACCTTTCAACAGCATTTGACACCACTGATCACTTCTTTCTCTTTGCTTTATTTTCAAGATACCATAGTCTTCTGAGTCTTCTCTTAGCCCAGTGATCATTTCTTTTAAATCATCCTCTGACTGTCTGTTAGAGCCTCTTGATTTTCCCAACCATTAAGCACTGGAGGTCCTAAGGACCTCTTATCTTTGACATACTTATTCCCTTGGTCATACTATCCTGTCTCATGATATTAACACCACTTAAATGCTGAAAAAATACAGTTTCAGCTTAGACCACTCACCTCAAATTCAATTAATATATCTAGTTATCTATTTTTCATCTCTACTGGGATGTCTTGTAAGTATTTTAAACTTAATCTAACTGTGTCAGACACCTTCAGTTCTCTCTCCCTCACATTCTTTTCATGCCATCTTTTTATTCCAGTTGTTGCTTTGGTTACCAGTTGCTTTGGTTACCATTGTCCATGTGACTTGTATATGTACACTAATAGTAGTACCAGATTACTCCCTTTTCCTACTTTTTCTTCTACCTCTATGTGGAATGCCGGGAGAAACTCACTCAACCATTCTGAGGTATGTACAAACCTGGAAGTATGAGACTGTTAATACATCATGGGACAACTCTTGACTTAGATAAGAAATGAGAGACATTCTGCAAGGGAGGGGGAGGATAAGGGTCCAAAACAGGGGAGAAAAGAGCACAAGAGACTATAGTGACAGTTCAAGGGTGAATTGGTGGTGGGTAACCCATGGGGAATACACAATGATGTAAAAGATACATTATATAAAAAAATAAATTGTAATCCAACAACAACAAAAAAATCAGTAATCAGTGTCTCTCTCCTGTGGGTTCAAGCAAACTTCTGGTCATTTTACAAATTCCTCAGAGGGTCCCCAGTAAAATTAAACTTTAGCTGCCCATAATGTAATCAACTCAGAAGCTTACCCATGGACTGATTTTCCTTTGTTTTACGTGTCCTTTTTACTTTATTTCACTTTATTCCTCCATTCCTATTTGGCAGATCACTTTCCAAAATGTGCTCCTGGCACACGGTTCTTTGTCTCGGCTTTTGCTCTTTGGGAAACTTGACTAAGACCCCATTCAAACCCAAATTCCTGATCCTCCTTCCAAAACTGGCTCTTCCTTTAACTTTCTCCATCTCAGATTTTGTCAACTTTCTCCATCTCAGGTTTTGTCAACTTTCTTCTTTCTAGTTCCGCTTATCAAAAACCTTGGTGTGATCCCTAATATCATCTTTCTTAACAGCAAGCAGTGTCATCTCAAAAGTTTCAGAATTTGACTTAATTCTTACCAATCTGTTACAAACCTGGATCAAGCCACTATCATTTTTCATATTGTTTTTTGTAGTACCTTCTCTAACCTATCTTGCTGCTTCTGCCTTTGTGCCCTATAATTTATTCTTAATAAAATAGTCAGAATGATACTTTTAAAGCCCAAGGCAGATCATGTTCACCCCCCAGTGAGAACCTGCAGTAGTTCCTCCTTATGTTCAAAACACACAAGCCTACATGGTGTGACCTCCCTTTACATTTGTTGCCTACTCACCATTCACTTCATTAAAACCACATTGCCTCTGTGATGTTTTTGAATAATACAGGTATATTTCTGCCACGGGGCCTTTGCAACTGCTATTCACTCTGCATGGAATGTGCTTCTCTTTAATATCTACCAGGTTGGGTCTCCTGCCTGTTGCAGGTTTTGACTTAAATGTCACCTTCTCAGTGAGCCTATTTCAGACTATGCTATTTGAAAATTATAATCCTTCCTACACACACTCATTTTCTGATTCCCCCCCCCATAGTACTTATCACTTAGGTGACTATAATTTATTGCCCACCTGGGACAGCCTTGAAGGTAAAAGTGCTTAATAGGAATAAACATATTTGGTACACAGGCATAAACCAAGACTATCTGAGACCACTGGGACTTTATGGTCACTCTACTTATCACCAGCTGACATACTATTTGACTTATTTTTAGTTAGACTTTATAGATTTATTTATACCTGCTATATATGTATATATATGTTCTGATATGTGTACATATGATATATATTTATTGCTATATTTTTCTTACTATATATTTTTCTCTCCACTAGAGTTGAAACCCATGAATGCAGAATTTTTCTCCCCTGCTGAATCTTAGTACTTAGAATAGTACTTGGAGCAGTACTTAGAACAGTACCTAGTACTTAGAACAGTTCCTAGAACATATTAGGCATCTGATAAATATTTATTGAATTAATTAAAATCCACTAGAATAGTGTCTGGACATAATTAGCTTTCAATGGACATTAATTATCGTTATTAGTACTTGCTATTGTTATTATTTATCATCAAATAATATGATTGCTTTTAGTTGTGACTGATACTGGTATTTCTTTGGTAGCATCACTGTTTTGTTTATACCTCAGTAATATTTTCTTGGGCTACCTGGATAAAGGTGCTTGCATCTGCCAAATAGCTTTTATTGAAATGGCCTACTCTCCTAGTTCTTAAATCCTTTGTGATTTGTGACATGCCAATGTATTATTCTTTTGTACATCAGGACAGATAAAAAAATTAGTTGGTAAAAGCCTTTTATGAACTTCATGTCTTAAAATATATTGTATTAGCTTATTTAAAGTCTACTTCAAATAAGTTTGAACTTTTAATTGCAGTAACAAGTAGCGTATCTTTTGCATACTTTATCCAGTTGGAGAATGTGACTAAAAATATCTTAGAGAAGTGATTTTGAGTTCTTTCAGTGGAATTCTAGAAATGCAAATTAAGTTAATTGTAATGATCAATCATTTACTGGTATGTTAATTTCTTAATGCATTCAATTTATCAGCAGCAGGTTTTTCCTAATTCTAAAGAAGCAACGCCTAATTCTCTTTTTACTGATTAATTGTAGAGAATTATACTTCTGGCGGTTGACAAAGGGACTTACATGGCTTGCTTCAATACCATTCAAGACATAGGTAAATAATAAAAGTAAACAATTCATGAGAAGTGGAAACATAATTAACAGCAATCTTATGAATGTGTGTCTCTTGCAAAAATCCTGGTAAGCTATGGCATGAGCTTCCAGTTTTCTTTGGATGATAAGTGCTTGTTAGCTAATCAATGTATAATCCCAAATGCTCCTTCAACATTAAAAAAATTGACATTAGCCAATTAGATAATTCAATTGAACAAGCATTTATGGAGCATTTGCTATTCAAAGAATTTCCTTTTGGTCACAGACACAAATTAAATACAGCAGCATTCCTTTGTAAAGCCAATGTCTGGAAGCATAATGGTAGTTTTGTTTGTGTGTTTTTTTTTTTTTTGGCTTTGTCTTCCTGAGCCTTCATATATCAAGGCAGAGAATTTTCTTTTCAGCACATATGTAGCCTTATAATCATGGGCTGCGTTATAAGAAGATTTTGCTTTATTGAGATAGAATGGATGGATTGAAAGTTCACTTGGTAAGTTCTTTCATTTTAATACTGAATTCCGTGCTGAGAAGCCTTGTCTTCTAACCTTTTGTGCAGAGAGTGTCCCTTATTCCCATTTGACCCCTTTTGGATTACCTCTACTATATTGTCTACTAGAAAGATCACATCACTGGGTCAAGACTCATGCTTTCAATTTTGTTTCATTCACTCACTGAATGACCTTAGGTCTTCTTTTAACTGCCTTTACTAGTATATTAATAGTCACCTGGGGTCTTGTGACACAGTTAATCAAAGTCCTAAAAATAATTTGAAATGTGCAGCCCTCCCTTCTGCCTCTGGAGAAAACCTTTGAACCAAAGAAGAAAAGTAAAATGGAAAGGGAGATTTGCTAAGATAATCAACAATATCTCAGTGTGATGATTTCCTTTTTGGCTTTGGCCTGTCTGATCCTCCTTCGTCTCCTAAAACTGAAACACTCATTTCTCAAATTCTTCTTTATAATTCGTCATTTGAAGAACAGACCTTAGAAAATGACAAGACTGACATCTATTTGAAATAAAAATAATAAAACTGCTGATATTTCTTTATGATGCCTACATTAAGTACAAAAGAACAGAAATGACTTCCAATATAGGCTAATCATATAATATCAGTCTTAATCTGTGTGTAGATATGGTTCAGAAGAAGTGATTGAACTCTAGCAATATCTAAATTGTAACAAGAAGTCAGTTAAGTATTTAATTTTCCTTTAAATTACATTGCCATCTTTTCTCTACTGTTTTTATCTCTCTGTCCAATGCTATTACCAGTATTCCGTGATTTCCTATTGCTATTAATAGACTCCTACTTATATAGTTAATTACAGTCTTATCAAAATAACTTTGAAAAATTGAAAGGTACATTTTTGACTTATCCATAGTGGGGAAATTCGGGGCAGGGGGTAAGTGAACAATCTTCAAGGGGGGCTTTGGTGTACATATTCCTCTCTACACTGGTGAGGATTTCAACACTTTTGTGGTTGATGTTGTCAATGTGGTGGAAACGTGGGAAGAGTAAAAGACAAGTTGAAAAGTTAGCAATTAAAAAGCTATTGCAATAATTTAGAGAAAAAGATTATGAAGGACTTAACTTAGGCATTGGATATCTGAGTAATGGAAAGGAGACAGACATAAGAGAGATATTACAACTGACAGGACTTAGAGACTGACTGGATATAGGAGATAAAGGAGAAAAAGAAGTGAAGGTTCCCATCTTGGTAAGGCAGTGAAAGGTGATGGTAGCTGTCAAGGTAAGGAATCAAAAGGCAGGGTTTTAGGGGAAAAATGTTCTTTTTAAAACTTGACTTTGTAGGCACTGTACGTTCTCCAAGTGGAAATATCTGATATGAAATTAAATGTACAAATTTGGAGAGTGGTGCTACGAAGTAGATCTGTTGATGCATAGCTTGAATGCTTGATATGTGGCATTCTCTGGATGCATAATGAATCTTTGAGATTCGATATGATCTGGTAGGAAGAACCTGTATGGTGAGTAAAACATAGAAAAGAAGAAAGTTATCCACAAAATCATGGTACTTACTGATATATAAAGGATTGTTAGGAAGAGGAGCTCAGGAAAAATGCTGAGTGTTTAGAGAACTAGATGAAAAAGCAGGACAAACTGGTATTACAGAATCAAAAAATATAAAAGAATCCAGAAAAGGGGGATAACAGTATCACAAATGAGAAAGGTATGGTAAAAACTCTGAAATTGTTACCAGATTTGAACATTAGGAGTTTATTGCTGACTTTATTAGAGTTTTTAGTGTAATCGTGGGAGCAGAAGATTCCAGTGGGTTGAGGAATGAATGGAAAGAAAAGAAGTAGAGACAATAAGTATATGCTATTTAATGTGCTTGCCTGAGGAGGAATGGGATGTTTGAGGAAAGGGCATTAAAGGAGAACACAAAAAGGGGGAGTTAAAGGAGAATGCATGTTCCAGAAAGGAATTTTTGTTGTCTTGTTTATTTGATTTTTTGATAATTAAAAACAACACTTGAATATATAAGCTGCCTTAGCCCTGTACCTCCCACCATGACAATGAATAAATATTTGAAGTATTCATGCATGCATGCTAAAAGACTGAGACAAATGACTAATGAAGAAAGAAAATTTTAAGTGATAGGAAAGAAAGGCAATATCTAATGGAGCAAGAGTCTGGAGAAAGCCGAGAGACATAGGATCCAGAATATAGAGGAAAGGTTTAGTGAGAGGAGGGATAATTGAAGGAGTTCATCATGTCCTATAACATCTGTTTTGTATGTTAAGTAGGGGACAATGTCATTGCCAAGATTCAGTGAGAGAAGGTTATGAATAGAGTAGGAAACATTAGCAGAGTGAAAAATTAATAGAGCAGACTAGGAGCAAATACACTAAGTTGTATTAGGGTTATAAGGAAGGTTAGCATATAAATTAGGATGTTGGTTATAAGTGACAAAAAGTCACCTCAAGCTAACTTAATTAAGCAAAGAGGCAGAATTTGTTGATTCAGGGATTCTTAGGAAAAAAACAGTTTTTGAATATAAACCTTCAGAAAAGGCAGCAGTGTGACTGACATTAGAAACAACCAGTGAATCAAATATTATCAACATAATTTCTAAATCTTTCTAATGCTTTTTATATTTAAGCTTCATTTTCCTTTATGTGCACAGGCTTTCTGCAGAGTGAAAAACATGACTAGTGAGGACTCATGAGCTTTTCATCCCACAATTCTAGCCACCATGATGGAGGGGTCTATATTATGAGTGCCAAGTCTTAAAATGCTATGCAAGAACTCTGATTATCCTTGCTTGGTTCCACTACCCACTCCTGGATCTATCTCTGAAGTGTACCTTGATTGATAAAACTGTGGTCATGTGTTCACACTTGAACTGATCAACTGTGGTAATTCATTACATCATTCACCAAGTACTTATTAGGTGTTTATAGTGTGTCAGTCTTGTTTATTGGTTCATGGAACAATGTGAAAAACAGACATGGTCCCAACTTTGGGGAACTTATAGTCTAATAAAGGAAGATTGATTCTAAGTAAATAAGATACTTCTGGCTACTGATATTTTCTCTGAAGAGAGCAGAATAGATTTGTAATGGAGAGTATCTGGTGGTAGGATCTACTTCAGACTGGACCATCAGGGAATTTTGAATAGCTGACATATAGATCACAGTAGTTGGGGTTAAGGTCATTCGGGAGGAAGAAAGAACAAACACAAAAGCCTTGAGTGGGGAATAAAGTTGGCATATTTAATTAGCAGAAAGTCATTGTAACAGCATCTTGGTGAGTGAAAGAGAAATTTGTGTGAGATGAAATGAAAGAAGTGAGCAAGAGCCAGCTCATCTTGGGACCTTTGAGGCCTCAGTAAGGATTGGCCTGTGGGACTGGTCCAGTTAAACCAAATGGTAGTTCTTGTCCTAGCTGTTTTTATGGAAGGCAGTATTCCTAAAAAAGGGATACTAAGCATGGTAATATGAATTTCCTTACAGCCTATGTGTAGGAACAGTGGAAAACGCTTTGAATTCTCTTCCAGAATTGACAGGGGAGGTCAAATGGGAAGATGAGGGAAAGGAAGAAGTGACACTTCTGAAGCACTAGTTGAAATGACTGATTCTGGACTCAAGGCAGCTGTAGGAAAGATCTAAAGATGGGAGAGGTCTGATAAGACTGGGAATATAGAAAAAGGTCATCAGTCTTGTGATCTTTGTTAAAGTTGAACAGTAGGCTTTACACCCGGGAGAAATTTCAATCAGTAGAAGGATCAGATATTGTCAGGGTGAGAATTCCTAGTCAAGGGTGTTGAAAGGTTCCCTTTCAGATGAATGTTTATTTTTATGTATTTGCTTATATCCAGCCTAAGTCCATGAATACCCTGTACTTAGTTTCCAGGAACTTGCTGATATGAGTTCAAAATACCCTCTCTCTTTCCCCTTCACTTTTTAAATTTTGATCTTTTCCATTATTAAACATTGGCATTTTTCCCAGGGATGGCACTGAAGAAGAAAATCAATGACATATCTAGCCAGCCGCCTTGGACTGAATGGGCATTCAAATAGACTCCAAGGGCCAAGTACAGATGGTGATTTATTGTGCATACAACTTCTACAGAACGCCTTCATTTGAGTACTGATGTATATACAATTACTTACCAGAATGCTGCAGTTTTACAATTTAGCCAGGAATCTGTGGAGAGGTTATGTTCACTAAGAAATCCACAAATGTAGTCTCTACCCTTTTCAGTATTTCTACAAACTCTCAGTAGTCTTCTACATGAAGAAAAGAGATTTCAAAACTAGTTCTTCCATTTTTCTTATTTCTCACTATTGTCATCCTTATGCAATTCCCATTTCAGAACCAATTCAAATTTATTAAACCATGTTCCTCTCCTGACATATAAGTAGATGGAGTTGCTAGAGGCAAATCATTTACTCTGGCTATTGTGAAACCTAAAATTGCAGCAGTCATCTACACATATCACAGGTTTGCTCATTGTAAAGATCATTTTTAGGCGGTGTTTATGTGATATTGGAACACCCAATTGAAAGTTGAACAGTTTAAGTAAACTAGAGAGTTGACATCTCATAGGCAGAGAAAACAATAAGGGCGCTCCTAAATTCCTTTTTTCTTACTGAAGTTTTGAATTACCAGAATTCGTCCTTATAATTTGAACTTCAGTTCAAATTGTAAGGATATTATTGCCTTTAGGTGGCTAATTTCCACATTGTGCTTTTCCTCCCTGGCCAAATATTACCTCATTGCTGTGTTAGTTAGAGGATGGTACCCAAAAATCCAAGCATTGATGGCTTTATATTGTATTTATATTTTATAATATTATGGAGAGTTTTTCTGATTTATAATTGAAAATTGAATGTTCTTTTATTTTTTGTACCAACATATATGGAGTTCTATCACAATGTATTCTTTTTATATTTTGGCTAAATTTCAATGAAAAAATGTTAATCATTTTAATAGAAACACTTCAGACCACTCTTTAATGCAAACAATACATAGTCAAGATTAATAGAAGCTATAAATAAAAAGAAGCTGTAATATTATTGATAAAAATCCGCTCAGCAAATGAAAATGAGGAAGTTCAATAACAAATAATATACTGCGATGACATAGCCCATCGAGTTGCTATATATGAGGCAGCATGAATAATAGTCCTTTAAATTATTTATGGATTTTGCAATATAATCAGCACCTTGGATGGTAAGCTACTAGAAGGGATAAAGAAATTTAATTTGTATGGTGCTGAGCCTAGTACCACCCCCAAATTAAAAGTGAATATATATTTGATGCTACGTGATGGTCCTTCTGATGTGATTGTGCCCATTATTGCTGACTGATTTTTCAGTTCTCGTTAGGACTTTTCTTCCTATTTATATTTTCTCTGTCCTTTCTCAGGTAATTTCTCCATTTGAATCTCAGTATGAGTTTCATAATGGAAAAATTCATGATCTGTGCCTGTTAATACAAATTGAAGCTCTGACATGAGCATTATTTATTTGCTGATAATTGTGATAGGCATTCTTGGAGCAACAAAAATGAAACAAAATCTGTGGGTGCTGTTCTCCCTGCACAGAGCCTAGGGAGGGAAAATAAGGATATATCTATGGAGGAGTATAAAAACACTTAAATATAAATTACAAAAAAAATAGAACCTGATCGTTCCATTTTATTTTTAATTGGATCTATCCAGTTATGATAACAGTATTGTTATATGTAGATTATCGTGCTAATTATTGATTCCATGTGATGATATGATTTGTTGAATGAATAAGTAAATGAATGGATGATTGTTTTCAGTGGCTTTTGCGGGTATTTATGGTGGAAATGCTAAATAGTTACAGAAATTGTCAGTATTGTTATTAGCCACCAAGAACTATTTATTAAGATCGTGCTCCCTCCATGTTATGTTAGTATTGTATTCAAGAAATACATACGTCGACCGAAAACCTATTATGTGCAGGACAGTGTAGTACATGCTGAATATTGTGGTCAATGATGCCTTCATGGAATTTATGGTCTCCTTGGAAAGATAGACAGTAAACAGTGCTATGAAGGTAATCAAACAGAGTATATTGTTAAAGATAACAGGACAAGGCTAGGATAACAAAAATAAGAAAGAGCCAGACACAAACATTCTAAGCAGGGAAATAGCATATGCATAGTGCTTAAGCCATAAAAGTTTGGTATTTTGTATTAACTTTACGGTGACCAAAGTGACTGTCGTGTCACATTGAGAGCAAGGGGAAAGTACTACTTGCTGAAGGTGGGGAGAAAGGAAGAGACCAGACCTAGGGTGCTGTAGGCTATACTAAAGATTTTAGTCATTCTTTTAGGGTAGTGAAAGGATATTAATGGAACGTAATCAGGGGTAGAACTTATTTCAAAGTTTACTTTGACCCTTTGGATCCTGGGTGGGGAATACCAAAAAAAAGACCAGGAAAAATCACTTATGAATAGGGCCATGCAAGCTGTGAAACTGGAGGTAAATGGACTGAATTGAGATATATATATTTTTTTAAAGATTTATTTATTTATACATACAAGCTGGGGTACAGACCAGAGGTGTGGGGCGGCGAGAGGGCTCACCAGAGACAGAGCGGGGAGCAGAACAGGCAGATCAGAAATACCCTGCTGAGGGGAGCAGCGGGCGAGGCAGGAGAGGTCTGCCGCACCATGTGGGATTCTCCCTGGTCAAGCGTTGAACTCGCATCGCTGCTGCTGCTGCTGCCGACAGCTCCACAGCGCAGCGCTTAACCGCTGCGCCACCAGGGAGGCCCTGAATTGAGATATGTTTTATAGATAGAACACATAGAAGTTTCAGTTGTCAGTTATATCTAAGTCTCCACTCAAATATATATAGAGAAAAGAATCAGAAATGAGTCTGTTTCTGGCCGTAGCAACTAATGGGAAGACTGATAAATGAATGTCTTTCAGGCTAGAAGTAAACAATTTCACTTTAAGCATTCAGTTTATGATACTCGTTGGATATCTAAGAATATAATAGTTTCACTTACTAGCCAATGATGTAACAAGTTCAAAAGTCTCTGCCACAAATATAATCATCAAGATCAGTTTGACTGTTGTACTTTAATTAATTAGCAAGCATTTGTTGAATCTCTGTGATGTTGCAGGTATTGTGCTAAGCACTAAGAATACAGAATCATGGTCACTGCTGATTGTGAGCTTATTATTATTTAATGGAGAGACTGAAAAAGACACAGATAATTTAAAATCCAATGCGATAAGAGCCATAGGAGGAACATCTAACTCAAACAGATGGCTGGAAGGGCCAGCAAAGGATTCCTGGAAGATATGACTCTGAGTTAAGCTCAAAAGTAAAATCTGGCTGGGCACAGAGGAGCAAAAGTCATTCAAGATTATCTTTGAAGAAAAAAATGTGTCCTTAATGGACTTGTGGCAAATCTAAAAAGGAATATAGCTTTTCTGATCCCAGAATTTTTTTATTATAAAATATGATTATTGCATATGTCCATAATATTAGAATCATAGACGTGAAAGACCTGTTAGAAATCATCTAGTATAGTCACTTAGTCTTTCAGATGAAGGATTAGACTCAAAGAGAAATAACCTGTCCAAGTAATCAATTTCACTCTTACCTTTTCATTTTCAAATGTTGTAAGTATACTGAGCATGCACTAAAAGATGCCTGAAAGCATTAATTCAATCTTCCGAATTGCCTACCTATTATAAGAGAATATTTTACTCCCAGAGAGGTTGTCTTGTGCCCTGATTGTGCTCTGTATTTCCTTCCTAATTCACGAGAGAACCATGTGAGGCCAACCCTTGGTAAGTGCATCTGCAATTCAGAAGCTTGTTTAATATTATTGGGTGGCATTTAATAGATAATCTTCCAAAAGAATGGCTGTGGTCACATTTACTTTACCTCCTAAACTTTTTAAGCCTCAATTTTCTGCCACTGGATGTAATAATGTTTTGGGGGAAAATATTAAAGAGTTGACTACTCAAAGTTCAATTATTTTGTTAGTCTCATAGCCCTTTGCTTCTACTACTCCTACCCTTTGCCAGACTAATTTTCTGTGCTGCATCAATGATTTCCTACCTTTATTTCTAGTATTGTACACACTCTGAAAGCAGCATCTCACAAACCACATAAGCAATAAGCAAAGGAAATACAAAAGCATAGAACAGTATCATTTTTCCTCACTTCCCTCCCTGCAATGCCAACTACCATATAAATGATATGAAAACTTAGCAAAGAGGGAAAACTATGTCACAGCAGTAGCAACAATATCTTCAAAAATCAAATGAGAGGATCATATAGTAGGTCTTCACTACTTTGAAGCTCACTGCTTTAGTTAAGATGAAGCTCATCTGAATGATGAATGTATGAATAAGAATTGCAGTTTATTACTCTAAAATACAGAGAATTAGGCACTTGTGTAATGCAAGTCCATGTAATCTCTTTGAAGAACAATTGTAGTAATATCTGACAAAAACAAAATGAAATCACTTTAAATCTCTTATCAGTAGAGACTGGTTAAATAATCAATTATTCTAGCTAATGGAATACTAAGCAGCCATTTAAAGGATATAGACAGATATAACTCCAAGATATCACAAAATTATGCCTCACTTAACAACAGAGATATGCTCTGAAAAATGCACCATTAGGTGATTTTGTCATCGTGTCAATGTCATAGTGTAATTACACACACCTAAGTGGTACAGCCTATTACACATCTGGGCTGGATGACATAGCCTGTTAGGACTGCTGTTGTGTATGTGAACCATATTTGACCAAAGCGTCATTAAGTGAGGCATAACCTGTATTATTAAACAAAATATAGAATAGTCTATGTCAAAAGGTTCCAAATTTCATGTAAAACTTATTATGCATGCACACACATACACAAATACACACACATCATCACACTTTGCTCTACATATATAAAAGCACATGCATACACATTCAAAGACACTTGTCTGTGTACGTACATAAATATACAAAATATTCTTAATTACTCCTGGGGAGAAGTACTTAGGAACAAGGACAAATATTCTTTTTACTTAAAATAATAAAAATATTCAAGATACCGTGTGAAACTATTTCTGTGAAAAATACATCATACAGAATAGTATGCATAGTACTATGGGGTTTTATAAAAATTACAGAGTAAAATATACCAATGATTTTAAATGCAGAGTAACTGAAACTGGATAAAGTGTAGCCAAATAGAGATTCTTTGGCGTCTCCTTTAATGAACAGATAAGAATGATTACCAATTATGGAAATGTAAATGCCTGCCTCTAAAATGCCTTTTAAAAGCTTATTTATTTTAAATAGTTTAGGCTTTTCCTCTCCAAATTTTAATTTTGCGGTTAATGTGTTTTACACACATTTTTAGTAATAGTAAATTTTTAACAAAGCCTGTTGGAATTTTAACAAATTCTGGATTTTTAAAACACTAATGAGGATTTTGAACATCATTTTAAAGTCCAAAATGGATAATATCTAATCCCTTTTTTAAAGTACTATTTGAAATACTGAATTAAATAATGTCTGGAAATTGAGAAGTTAACTCAAGATTGTTCTAATCACTCTTGATGAGTCTTTAGATTTATTTATTCTCTTTGAAATCATAGATATGTTCTATTTCACTGGTGAATCAAATGCTCACTACTTTGTATTGTTCAAAGAGGACTTTCCCACGTTGGTGAATTTCTCTCTTTGCCTGCCAGGCTTTGGCCTTTTCAGGGCATAATTACACCTTCATGAGAGTGTAGTAGCTGAAAAGATAAGTGAATACAAACTGGTTAATACTGCTGACCCCAGGATAAAAATCTGGGAATAGCACTCCCTGAAAACCAGAGATTGATTTTCTCTACGACTACCATCAGATTAATCAAGAGTTGGAACTCTGATGTTGGAGAACTTGGTTCTAAGATTACTCCTCGGATTATTTTTGAATAGAATTTCTGATTGATTTGAACACGAGTTCACCAAGTGCGGTCACTTTATCCTAGAACCCATTCAGAGACACCTCTTGGGGCTTTCTAACTTTAGAACGGATTGTGATCTTAAACCTAAGTATGTGGAAATGCCTGAAATAAAAAATTACATTTATCTGTTTACATTATATGCAAGTTTAGAAACTCCTCATGAATTGTGGTGATTTATATTATTTTAATCTCTGGGGACTTTTCTTTCCATTTTAATAAGATATCTACACTGATTTTTATACTCAAGAGTAAACATAGTAACTGCATCTCGTGCTGAAGGTCATATTTGGGATCTCTTCTTTCCCTTGGGTTTTACTTACAAACATTCTTTGTGGGGTTCTTTCTTGCGTTTAAGAATCTTATCCATCCCTCAAGGCCTAAGTCAAGTCTCCTGTCTGCGACAGTCTTCCTTGCTCACTGCCTTCTCTGCTCTCCTACAGTTTTTATTGTCTGACATTCACAGTCCTGCAGTTGACTATTTATAGGTTTAAGCATTGATTGTAAAGCCTGTCTCCCCAATGAAATGGTGAATTTCTTAAGGGTAGGGACTGTGAATAATACTTTTAATTCTATTGATATGGTGGTCTCTTAAATTCCTTACCATACCTAATAGAGAGAACCTAGTAGGTGCTCAGAAATACTGTTTTTTAAGTCCATTTTTGAATTATTCACAAATAACATTTAAAATTCCTTCTATCGCACTATTGCCTCTGCTTTAATTAGTCCCCTCCTTTACTATATCATTTTTTTATAAGGCAGGACAAAATATTGCCACTGATATCAAACTCTAGTTTGGCTTATCTGCTGGCAGCAGGCTTTCCTGTAGGGCATTGTGACCATTTACAAAGCTAGTATAGCTAATCTGTTATGGAGCTATCTTGCCCTTTTGGTCTGATTTATTTTCATGGGCCTGCTATATTCTCTGGGTTACTGTGGAAGCTCAGATTCTGACTTTAGCAGGCATCAATGACCAGGTAGTAATTGTGGAATAAGGATTGATGTCAAGCTCACAACTGACCATCTACACTTACATGCTTTCTATGGTAATGAAGGGCCTTTTGGAACTTGTGTGGTGGTGGTATCTTCCCTCCCCCCCCCACTTCTGTCTACCCCACCTGTTCAAGTCATGATGCCTGCATTCCGATGCCTTTAAATAGCATTTTAGTAGAGCACATAATACTTTATCTTCTCTCTCCGGCATAGGCCATAGAAAATGCTTGTCTCCCTCCTCTGCTCAGGTCTTTAAGAAATTTCCTTCCTTCTGACAGAAAACAAACTTGAGAGACTAGTAAATGTGAGAGATTCCGTAGAGGCTTAGGCTGCTACTCTGCAGCCAACCCTGTCAAAGAAGTAACTCCAGAGGAGTCAGGGATCATATTTAAGGGTTGCAGGAGGCAGCCAATCCTGCTCTTGGGCGTTTTCTGCTGTTTCAGCCTCATGGCTCCTCTCCCTGAAAAGAACAGGTGTGCCTGACAGCAGGTGTGTTTGTTCTACTTTTCCTATGGCAGCTGTCACTCCCCAGGTGACTCCCTTTTCCAGGTGGTAAATTCTTACAGCCCATCATCTTCTTTCCTGGCTACCATTACTTTTAAAAAAGGTTTGGCTGTCAACCGTCCCTTGTTGGATTTTAGATCCTATTGAAATATTATTGTTGATTTCTTTTTTACATTTGTGTTTTGAGTTGCTTTTTTAAAAAAGGGAAATATGTCGTCAAATGGATTCTCTTTACAATTCAGACAAACAGTGTTTTCCTTTGAAAAGCCTCTTTGAAAGTCTGCAGCCCTCTTTGATTTGGACAGAGTTTTGAAGCCTTCTTCAATGTCAGCTTTGGGTTTCTCCAGTTTTGCATTTTCCAGGAGATCTTGGGGTCCGTATTCAGTCAAGACACCTGCTGCTGGGACTGCCAGTCACCACATGCTTGGCTTTCATCCTCCCTCGTTTCTATTCATAGTGTGTGTTTCTCATAACTCTAAAGGACTATTTGATGCCCTCACATTGTTTAATATCTACATGATTAAAGCAGCTGAGAGAATTAGCACATGTCCAAAGCCTAAGGATAAATCTAGTCCAAAAGAAATTGTATTGCAAGCCCAGATCATTTTTAATAACCTCTGTTGCTTAATCTTACCTATTTCTCTCTTGGACTCCCTTGGGCATTTTATAGGTATTTGAGAGTTAGCTTTCAAAGGGTACTTTCAGGTGTGTGTTTAGTTTTCAATAAAATAATATTTACTGAACCCCCCCCACACACACACACTGTACAGTACCCTTACAGTGGTCCTGTGGTTAGAAAGAAAGAAGCAAACATACTAGTCTAACTTACCTTGAGGAATCAACTGATCAGGAATGTAAGATGGAGTGAGGAAGACAAAGTACACACAAATAAGACAGAAGACTTGACTGCATTTAGAAGGCCTCGATGAATAAGTATGATAAGAGTATCAATTGGGCACATAACGGGGTGCATTGAATGAATCTGTGATTACGGTTTGAAACCCTCAGAGAACCTCATTAGGGAAAGCCTCAGAGGAGTGCATGGTATGAGGGTTCTCAGGGACATCAGTGAAGTAATATACAGTGCTTCTTCTTCTGATAGTGTTATATGACAATAGCTATTACTCTATTGGGTTTTTATTCTGTGTCAATATAAAATGAGTGGAAGAGGAAGGGAACAAGAAAATACATGAGTTGAAGAAACACATTCTTAAGGATCAAGTGTATGACCATAGAGTTTCAGTCTAGCTAGGGAGGTTGGTGAAGCAGGAGTGTGATTGTGAGCTTGAGTGTGTAAGAAAGAGAGGGACAGAGACAAAGTTGGAGAGGGGAAGAGAAAAAGACAGACAAAGAGACAGACAGAGAGAAACTTGGAGAATAAGGCGGGGTGTGTGAGTTAAGGTTGCAGTGTAGGTGAAATGGTAATTTAAATGAAGAAAGTAGTACAAGAAAGAGAGGCTGTGTAGAAAGAGGAAGATTCATAGTTCTAGATCTTGGAATTAAGTTCTTTACCTCATGAAAGGATTTTTTTTTCCAGTGAAATCATGAACTTATTTTACTCATGCATAATAAAATAGAACATTGAACTTTGAAAATGGAGTTCTCACAGAAAATAAAGTGTTTCTTTAAAATGCTAAATTCTTGACTTTGTGGATATGTCCAATTTTCCCATGTATTTGTAATCCATATTAATTCTAGGATATAGCCTACTGGAAATTAGAATGCCAAAGCCATGTCGGAAAACTAAGTATGTAGAGATTTACGGTGAATCATTGAAGGACTCACATTGTCGCATTAGCACATGGCTTACCTGTTATGAGAGTGGAAAGCCTGGCCATAGAGGCTCCTGGAGCACCTAGACACGTGCCCGAGGTCCCTTTCCTGTAGGTGAATTCTCTAGTGGCAGTTATTGCAAGTTATTCCAGGGGCTTACTTTTATGCAGATGTATAATCTCTGGCAGAAATTTCATAGCCTCTGTTGATAGAACGCACAGTGTATATAGGCCCAGGATACTAGACAATACCAGTGATCAGTTAGCAGTCAGCAAATATTTATTATGTCTTGACCATGCAGCTAACACCAAGCTTGAAACATTTAAAACAGGGGGGATAGTGGGCGGAGAGAAATCTCCATAAAAGGGGGAGGTTCCATGTTACTGCCCCGCCTGATGAGGGGCAGAGCTGAGCAACCAGGTGAAGATATAGAGCACTTGGGGAGACAAAGGCGGGGAAACAGGAGAAAACACAGGAGGAGAATATGTCGTGCAGAGAGACATGTGAAGGAGGGCATGCTTACTTCTTGGCTTTGGACTTGCACCAGGGACTTGGGGACATGGCAGGAGACACATGGAGTCAGACATGTAAAGACACTGGAAGAAACGTGGGTGAGAGACCTATGGGGCAGCTGACAATGGCAGCCTTTAAATTGGTTTGTATTTTAATTTTGCTCCTTTCATTCCAACATGGCTGGCCCCTTCTGCCCCTTTTGCATAGTTCCGCACCAGAGGATACCTTAGACTTGTGGCAAGTTTTCAGGTCTCAGCGGCCCTACTTTGGGCCAATCCTGTTTGGCTAAGTATTTACCCACAAGGGTATGGGTAACTTTGGTTGTTTCTTTGGGAAACTGTATCATTTTTCTTCTTTCCTCTCCATGCACAGTCATTCTATTAAAGATCTTTCACATTAAGGGCCTCCCTGGTGGTGAAGCAGTTAAGCGCTGCACTGTGGAGTGTGAGTTCGACGCCCACCCGGGGAGCTTCCCACATGGTGAGGCAGACCTCTCCTGCCTCACCCGCTGCTCCCCTCAGCAGTGTGTTTCCGTCACTCTGCCTGTTCTGCTCCCCACTCTGTCTCTGGTGAAGCTTCTCACCGCCCCACGCCTCTGGCCTGTACCCCAGCTTGTATGCATAAATAAATAAATATTTAAAAAAAAAGATCTTTCACATTAAGAGTATGCTTTCCCTTTATGCAGCAGATGGTAGAACCCCTTTAGAGCATGCAAGTGTGGGGATCCTGGGGTACATCTCAGTCTGTACACTAACAGCAGAAAAGAAAAAGCATATTCAATATCCTCAAATACTTTACAGTCTAGTTCCAGCAACAGAGTTGACATACTTTAAGTAACTAAAATAGTGACACAGCTATATTTAATCAACTGCCATGTTTGGGGGGAGAGGTGTGAGTATTTTAGGATGTTAGAAAAGGGAGAGATCAATTAGAACAATAGATTGATGAAGTCTTTTCATGAAGGAATTAGAACTTTGTCACTCAAAAACTAGGTAAAATGTAAATAGGAAGAAAAAAGGAAAGAAACAGTAATCTTTTCATATTGAGAATAATTCAATGGCTGGCAAAGTAGAACCTTGGTAGTTTTGTAACATAATAAGCAGACTAACTTGATTGACATGGGAATATGTTTGAGATCAATAGGAAATAAGTTAAATAAATAGAACCAATTTATCAAAGCATGTTGACAACAAGGTTAAATATTTTTAGTTCAGCATATTGAGAAAAGGGGGCCTTTGAAAGTTGCAATATAGAAGTATAGCATGATCATTGCGGGAGTATTTCAAGATGAATATGATAAGGACATAGAGGGCAAATTAGAAAAGGGATAGACAAGTATACAATTAGAAAAAACACTTATTTCACCTCAAGCTCATCTCTTTTTTTAAGATTTATTTATTTATGCATACAAGAGCTGGGATATAGGCCAGAGGTCTTGGGGGGATGAGAGGATTCACAAGAGACAGAGTGGGGAGCAGAACAGGCAGATTGACTATAATACACTGCTGAGGGGAGCAGCGGGCGAGACAGGAAAGGTCTGCTGCACCATGTCCCTGGCCGGGATCGAACTCGCGCTGCAGTGAATGCAGATACAGTCATAGTGCTGAGACTTAACCCCTTGCACCACCAGGGAGGTCCCAGATCATCTTTCAAATAAGTCATGCAAGCCATTCCCAACCAAGTCCTGGATCCCATTGTTAGAGGGACCGCGTGCACTTGCCTCTGTGGAGAAAAGCTCTAGCTCTTGATTTGATTCAGTTTCTATAGGTGTTCTTTTAGGAATTACCCTTCCTTTTTTCTGGAGTGGATCTCAAATTTTCCCCACCTCAAGCCGTTGGAATGACTTGGCAACTTGTAGTTCAAGTGGAATATATAAAAAGACAGATTTTTTAAAATTTTTATTTTTTAATTTTTTTTAAGATTTATTTATTTATACATACAAGCTGGGGCACAGGCCAGAGGCGGGGGGCGTCGAGAGGGTTCACCAGAGACAGAGTGGGGTACAGAACAGGCAGATCAGAAATACCCTGCTGAGGGGAGCAGCGGGCGAGGCAGGAGAGGTCTGCTGCACCATGTGGGAATCTCCCCGGCTGGGCGTCGAACTCGCATAACGCGCTGCCGACAGCTCCACAGCGCAGCGCTCAACTGCTGCGCCACCAGGGAGGCCCTAAAAAGACAGATGTTTTAAGGAGAAACAATATGTTTTAAGGGAAAATATAAGAGCACCCACATAATGTAGGTAGCTAACCCAAACCCCAGGATGCAAGCGAAAATAGAAGTCATGTTAAAGCAAGGGCAATGCAAAGAACTCAGGACATAAATCAAAATTCACCTGATTTTTATGTACACATTGATACAATTAGTTATTTCAGTTTTGATTGACACACTTGAGTATTTCCTGTTCAAAACTTGTAAACTTGGTTAGATTTATGACATTATCATAGAACAATGAATGGATTGCTAGATTTGAGGGGAGGGAATATTTTTATTTAAAAAATTGGAGATAAAGACACAGGAAAACAACTTTTCTAAGGAAAACCTTCTAAAGAGAATTGATTTTAAAAGTTGGTTAATTAATTGATACAGTAACAGAAAAGAAAGTCAAGTATATCTTTGCTGATTTTACCTGTAGCTTACTCATTTCTTGCCCTATAGCATAAATTTCTTCTCTTTAGACCAGTGGTTCTCTACCATTGTTATACATTACAGTCTGTCTGGGAACTTTCAAAAAGTCTGCTCCCCAGACTCCATGCTAGCTTAATTCAAACTTTGGTCTTTTCCAAAACTCCCTGGGGGATTCTAATGGGCAGTCAGTTAAGAAGGACTGAGTTAGATAAGCACCTTTTCCTCTTCCCTCCTGATCTAGTGCCATAAGGCATAATACTTTTTTGCAAGGGACATGTATTTTAACTAGACTAAAAACTGTTAACTGATAACTGAAAGCTCTTGGGGTATAAGCGGTAACCAGAGTTGGAAATAAGACCCAGGACAGGTGATTTTTTGGGTAAAAGGTCAAGGGAAGGAAAAATCCAGATTGTAGGCTATAGCAGTGGTGATTATAAAATACCACTTTACAACTGTGGTCATTGCTAGAGCTTTTAGTTTTTTTGTACCATGCCCCTAGGTTAGTTACTTGTTACTAGATGTTTCTGATCATTGTGAATTGAGGAAAATAGCTTGAGCCCCATCTACTTCACAGGATTGATGTGAAAATGAACTGAAATCTGTAGTTATAAGTTTATTTGACAGTATTTTTAAGTACAGTGTGCTAGACATATGTAAAATTGTTGTTATTATGATTCATAAAGCCAGAGAATAGACTTTTTGTCAGGATGAAAAGCCTAGAAGAATCAATAGAACACTAGAAGCACCTTTAATCATCAAATTTAATACAGGTATGAGGAACAGACTGCCTTTGAAAGACCTTTTTGCTCAAAGGGTGCATCGTCTATGAAACTAGATTATGTCCACATTGGACATTGCATAATTTTGAAAGGTTTCAATAATGCAATGGAAGTAATCCTAAAGAAGCAAGTTAATATGAAGCAAATTCCAGGTACAATATTAACTGGCTTTATGAACTAATCAGCTTTCACATATATGTGCTTTCATTTGTTTATTCTATTAAAAGGAAGGAACCAAGGCATTATTAGTTGAAATCATTAATTCATCAACTGAATACCTATTATGTGTCAAGCAGTATTTTTAGAGCTGGGAAGAGATCAATGAAAAAAAAAATAAACACCTTTTTTACCCTAAAGAAACTTTCTAGTAGGTAGGACATAATGTAATTATAAGTACAGATAATTTCTTTGAAAAAAAAATCACAGTAGAAACAGAGTGATGAACGAGGCTGAGAGAGTAGATGTTTACTATGTGTCAAGATCCACTGTAAGCATTAGCATTTCCTATGTCATTGTTATCTATTCTTCACAGGTATCTTGTGCTATAGGTACTATCCATAATTTAAGGAGAGGGAAGCTAAGGTTCAGAGAATTTAGGAAACTTGCCTAAGGTTTCCTGGAGGCTACATAGCAAAATTAGAATTTGAATTCAGATCTGCCTGAGTTCAAATCCCATATTCTCTCTACTACATGTGGTCAGCCCTTATGTGACAACCTGCCTAGGTTTCCATATTTCTTTCCACAAAATAAGAATGCTAGACTTGAACAGAAATTTAAATCTGGCATGCCATGCACGTTGTATATCTTGCAGTCGTGTGTTTTAGATAGTAAAATTTAAAAATGAATTATTTATCAGCATTTAAGAGATTTTACATGAAATTATTGATTTCCAACTGGTTTTAAAGTCCTGAAAAATCTGGCAACCTTGGGCCTGCATTCTCCTCTGTCAGTGCAAGCTAAAGCAGAACATGTGTTCTCTGGTTGGTTTTCCACAGTCCCCGCTGATCCATACATACGGTCATACTCACCCAGTTCGCTCACATTACTTACCTGGTCTAGGCAGGTATTTGAATTTGTGATTCACTAGATCACTCATCTGAAATACCCCCATTCAATTCCAATATTATGACCCAAAGTTGAAAACTCAGTTACAAACTTTATATATTTCATTTTAGCTTTTAACTATTCATTTGACACCCTGAACTGTATTTCAGTGAGTTTTCTTCATTTGTTTCTCACTTTGTTTTTATGGTTTAGCAGACATGTAAATGATAATCAAAACTGTACACCAACTCCTATATTTTTCCATTTTACAATATGATCTAGTGAGTCTTTCTGTTGTGAAAAATAGTAAACATGCTAACCATGTTAAAAGTCTTAAGTATGCATATAAAATATTAAAATATAAGCAACATTATTAACAAGTAATTCATAATAGTAGTTAAATTCTACCAATGTGGAGGCATCCAGTATAGAAGAAGTTCATGTTTTAGTTAAGTCTGTAATTTACCATGGACTTTAAAATACAAATAATTTATTAAGCTAATATTGGCTAGAAGAGAAAATCTAGTGATGATACTGAAAGGGCTATAGAAAACGATCTCCTTCATGAAAATCATTCAAAGTATAATTATTCTTAAGCACAGCATTATTAAAATGTATTTCTATAATATAAAAATTTTTATTAGTATTCTGTGATATAAGGGTGCCCGATTGCAACATTATGTTAAGTTCTTTCTCTCTCCATATTTATAAGTTTTATAGTTTTTATTTTATAGCAATAAATAATAGAATCTTTGCTAGACTCAGAGTGAATTACTGTTGTTTAATGGCGTGGGTACAAGTTGTTTTGTCAGCTCACATGCCCAATTACTTGTCTGTGTGGTGGCCCTAGAGCTGACCTGAGGCACAGTAACCTGTGCCACCAGGATATTCAGATTATTTGGTAAGTTCATGCTCTTGTTTTTTATTTTATTTCATACAGATGGAATAGGAAGTTCACTCACATAGTGAACAGTAAAGTATGACATTGAGTCCCCTCCTCATGCCCCAGCCAAAAATGCCTCTTTGTATAGCCTGGAATTCCCCAGATTTGGAGAGTCATTTCTTTGGGTAACATTATTTCCCCCTTGTGGATAGAAAAACCACTTAGAAAAGGTTAAGCCCTTGTCCCACATGTAAACAGTACTGACTTCACTGACAGCATGAAATTGTTCATTGGTTTGCATGGGAAAATGTCGTGGAACATAGCACAGGTCCCGGAGGGAACAGGACACAGAATAGGTAACTCTGAAAGGAAAAGAGAGAAAGGATGAATCTAAATATAAGATATTCACCAGAAATTTCATCCTTTGGATGGAACTTTTTGATGATGAGCCTTGAATAGCACACACTTGCTTGGGGTCAAAGAGATGGGAGATAAAGAAAAAAAAGGGCAATAAAGACAGGGAGGTAAAAGTGAAATAAGGTTAAATTTCACCTATTTCCTATCTCTTTTTCCATGGGGTTTCCATGTTACCTGTTGGTTGTGAAATAAAAGGACAGTAAGTCTTCTATTATCAATAGCATGAGTGCTTGAGGAATGGGGCACTATACAGGATCCCCCTGCTAAAAGATAGTAGAACATTCCTAACTGGTATGATTTGGTAGGTTACTTTTTGAATCTGGTAATATTCAGATATTTTCCCATCTAAATTAATGGTAATAGTCTTTCAAGATTCCCTCCAAATAACCTACCAACTCATACCAAATAGGAACATTCTACTTTCAGAGTGTGAGAGGAATCTGTAACTGAAAGCTTTTGTTAATTTAGACTGAAATATCCTGTAAAATAAAGATACCAGTGAAGTTACAAATTACTGTGAAGGGGCAGATAAGGGGCAAAAAGTCAGTTAAAAATGAAATAAGGAAATGGAAAGAACAAATAACACAGAAGAATATTAATTTTCCTGTTTAATTTTTCAGTTGGCTTTTCCCATTGCCCATTCCCTTCCCCCAAGTAATTTGGAAACATACTCTTATCTGCATTTTACAATATTGCATTAGTTTTCTATTGTTCTTGTAAATTACCACAAATTTGGTGGCTAAAAACAACACAAATCCATTATCTTACAGTTCTGGAAGTCAGAAGTTTGAAATGAGTCAAAAATCAAGGTGTAAGAGAGGCCATATTACTTTCTGCAGCCTCTAGTGGAGAATGTTTCTTTGCCTTTTCCCACTTTTCAAGGCAGCCCACATTCGTTGGCTCATGGCATCTACTTCCATCTTCTGACCTAACAATGTTACATCTTTTATTTTAAAGATTTATTTATTTTTGCATACAATCTGGGGTGCAGGCCAGAGGTGTGAGGCAGTGAGAGGGTTCACCAGAGACAGAGTGGGGAGCAGAAGAGGCAAATACACTGCTGAGGGGAGCAGCGGGCGAGGCAGGAGAGGTCTGCTGCGCCATGTGGGAATCTCCCTGGCCGGGGATCAAACTCGCACTGCAGCCGCCAACAGTTCCACAGCACTGCACTTAACCCATTGTGCCGCCAGGGAGGCCCAGTGTTACATTTTCTTTTTTTTTTAATTTTTTTTTATTTGTGTCTTTTACATTACTGTATATTCCCCGTAGGTTTCCCACTACCAATTCACCCGTGAACCATCACCACAGTCCCCTGTGCTCCCCTCTCCCCCATTCTGAGCCCCAATCCTCCCCTCTCTCTCGCTGGTTGACACTCTTGTATTTGGTTCCCCTATATTCCTGCTATAAGTGAGACCGTTCGATATTTTTCTTTTTCCTTTTGGATTCACTGAGCATGAGCCCTTCTAGTTCCATCCATGTTGCTGCAAATTGCATGTGTTTATCTTTTTTGAATGCTGAATAGTATTCCATTGTGTATATGTACCACATCTTCTTGATCCAGACATCTATTTTTGGGCATCTGGGTTGTTTCCATACCTTCGCTATTGTAAATAGTGCTGCAACAAACATACGGGTGCATGTATCCTTTTGGATTAGTGTTTTTTTGTCCTTTGGGTAGATTCCCAAAAGTGGTATTGCTGGGTCGTATGGTAGTTCCACGTTTATTAATTCGAGGAAACGCCAGTGTTACATCTTTTTAACCAATGTCATATCTTCTCTGACTCCTCTTTCTGCCTTGCTCTTCTACTTTTAAGGACCCTGTGCTTACATTGGGTGCACTCAGATAATCCAGAATAGTGTCCCTGTGTTAAGATCAGTTTATTAGCAGTTCTAATTCTATGTGCAATCTTACTGTGCCATGGAACCTCAGAATATTCACCGATTCTGGGAATTGAAACATGACAGCTTGGGGGGGGGCTGTTATTCTGCCTATCACAAATATAATAAACATAAATCATTACACTATGGTAAAGACAATATGTCACAATAATAAAGTAATGCATCTTCTAATGGTGGGGATACAGCCTGGGAAATTTATTTTTAGGTGATTTCATTGTTGTGCAAATGCCATAGAGTTCAGTTGTGTTAACTTAGATGGTATAGTGTGATAGTAAGCTATTGATAAGGGTCACTGTTGTATGTGGTTGGTCATTGACCAAAATGTCATCAGGTTGCATGTGACTGTGTCAGACAAAAACACACAGATTTGCAAATTTAGCTAATTATGCATACAAGAATCAATAAACCAAGTGATGATGAAAGTGTTCTAAAATAAAGGAATGGACAAAGATGTGCAAAAACTTTTTTGATAGAGTAAGAATGCCAATATCAGATAAAGTAGCAGACACATAGGGCCAAAAGCATTAAAATAGTACCTACATGTATTCATTTAGCAAATACATATTGTATGTAACTATTTGGAAGGATAGATGAAGCATTTTAAAAAATCTAAAATGGCAGTTGTGGGATACAACTCTCAGAACTGAAAAATAAGTAGGCAAAGAGGTAGGAATAAAATTAATTTGAGTGATGAGGAATTTTGAACTAACATTGTGATGAATTGGTAAAAATACTATAATGCAAAAGAATACACATTCATGTCTTATGATCTAGAACATATGCAAAAAATAAATCGTATAATTTGCCATAAGAAATAAGAAAAGCTTTTATAAATTCCTAAGTAGAGAACTGATAGGTCATCTTCTCTGAGGAGGATTTTTTTTTCAAGTTAGAAATCAACAACAAAAATAAGAAAATTAAACAGAAAATGAAAACGTTGGAATTACAAAATACTTTTTGTAAATAACTTTTAGATCAAAGAAGAACTCTAAAGGGAAATTTAACTTTTTAAAAATAAACAAAAATAAGATTATTTCATAAAAACACAGGGATGTGGCTAAACAGAGCACAAAGGAAAATTTTAGCATTTTAAAGAATTTAGAATTTAGAGTTTAAAGAAATACTGAAAAATTATCCAACTTAGGAAAGAAAAACAAAAAATATAATACACCCATGGAAGCCATTGTACAAAGCTAGTTTACATGTAAGCTAAAATTAATTACAGATTTTAAATGTGGACTTAAGAAAGCCAAAAGCTGGTTCATCAAAAAGTTGTGTCGAAGAGGGAGTCTTTGTGCTACACTTCAACGTACACTGACAAACTTCATGAACTCAGGGATAAAGAGAAAATATTGTAGGCTTTCTGGCAGAAAGACCAAGTTATCTACAAAGGGAAAAAAAGAATAAATCTGGTATTTGTTTTCTCATCTATATCCTAAATGCTAGAAGATAACGGAATAGCATCTGGAAATTTCCAAGAGAAAGATGACTATAATCCAATCATTTTATTACCCAATCAAGGTACCATTCAGCTGGTTAAGTCAGAGAAAGATGTTTCAGAACATACAAGAATTCAGAAAGTATAGCACTTTCATACTCCATTGGAAAAAATATTTAAGATGAAACTCAAACCAAAGAGTAAATGAATCAGAACAGAGAGCTCAACATGAGAGATGATAAATAAGAAAGTAAACAATGATAAGAAATGAACCTGGCTCCCTGGAAAAATAATTAAATCTAAGTTCAAAGGCAGGTTGCTTAGGATAACGTGCCAAAATAGGATTCTTTAAACAGAAAAGATAATTCATAAGGGAAGTATAATAGTATTCTAGAACTGAGCTGTCCAATAGAAATATAATGCAAGATATATATCTAATTTAAAATTTCCTAGTACCCATTTTTTAAAAAAAATTGAAAAATAAATATATGAAATTCATCTAATATATTTTCTTTAACTCAGTATCTCTAAAATATTATATAAATGTCTAATCAACATAGAAATGATTCATGAAATTATTTGCTTTCCTTTTTCATACTAAGTCTTAAAAAGCCCACATGCATTTTATATTTGCAGTGCATCTCAATTCAGTGCTCAATCCTGACTTATGACCAGTGGGTACCATGATGGGCAATGAAAACCTATAACTAAACATCTAAACTTAGCAAAATGTAAACATTGGGGATGAGAAGACAGGAGAAAGTAACAACGCTGTTTTCATGAGGTCGGGAAGATAAGAAAGAAGGATGTTAAATGCAATATTGTTTGTAGGGTTAACACTAACAACAAAAAGAAACAATCTAGATGTCTAGCAAGTACATTAGTTAAATAATTAATGGCACATTCCTAATTGAATATTCTCACATATTGAAAGATTGACTTGAAGATATAGCCTATCCTAGTGGACTCTCCATGTTATCTCACTAAGTAAAATACACAAGTTAAGTGTTACACATAAAATATCCCATTTTCATAAATACAAGAAAAAAGTCTCTTAATATATCTATATGTTTGTTTGCATTTTTCTGGGGCTGCAGAAAAGTAAAGAAAGATAATCTATAATTAATATCAGTTAGCCTGTTATAGAATTAGAGGAGGCATATGTATTGTTGGAATTGTTATAATATAGAATTGTGGGGGGTAATTTTAAAGACATCTTATATAATATAAATGAGACTGAGAACAAAAAAGAAATAAAAGTAATCGCTCTCATTGATTGGAAAGGATTTAATCTCTCTTGATAGACAAAGCCTGAGTTGACAATACTAATTCATTACTGAAAAAGGAGTGGAATTAAATGAAAATAGAGGGGGAGTATTTTTTTTTAAATACTCCTGTTACATAAGAGGCCTTCCTAAGTGAAGCATGAAACCCAGGACACACAACAGAAACAAAAAGCTCACATCTGACAACATAAAATTTGAACACCCATCAGAAAGGATAAGGTAGAAACAATAAGTTAGATAGTATTATAATATCCAATAGGATAATACATTCTATATACAAATGAAAGAATTACCTATTACCAATAAACATATGAAAAAGATGTTCAAATAAAAACAATATAGATATAAATACCTATAAATAAAATGCAAGTACAAATCTATTTCTAATTTGGCAAAAGAAACGAAAAATGATCGATAACATCCGCTGTGGTAAGGACACAAGAAAGCTGGCACTGCGTACACTGTTGGTGGGAATGTGAATTAGAACAATCTTTTGCAACATAATTTGGCTGAATCTAACAATTTAAAAGGCAGATTTACTGTGACCAAGCTATCAGACTTTCAGGATTTATCTTAAAGTAAAGGATAGCAAGAGTACAGAAGGTATGTGTAAGGATGCTCATTCAACTTTACTTGATGAATTGGAAACATGCTAAATGTGTGAATCTGGTTAAATAAATTTTATCCTCAGACAATGGAATTCTTTACAGTTATTAAAAAAAGGGGGGAAAAGGAAGTCCACCTATATATTCTAACTTGAAAGATGACCATGATGTGGTATTGAGAGGTAAGAGAGACATATTGCAAAACAATATGTATAATATATATCACATTTTCCAGTCCTGTAAAATCACACAAAAAAAATTCTGGGTATGTATATATTTGGGTGTGTTTTCTACATTTTTCAAACAATACTTAAAAACAAAGTATTGTAAAATTAGCGTCAACATGAAACAGCGAAAGAAATTCAAGCTAATCCATATTTTTGGTTGATTCACAGTTAACCACAACTCTTTTTGTATTTCAACCTTCAATTGTTGAAAATCTTTCTAAAATGACTCCTTTTCTTCTTGTGTGACAGTTAGGAAACATGTTTGAACCTTCATTGTATGACTGTCGATTTTGAGTGATCTGTGTTCATCATCCTTAATATTAACTTCTTTGCCTGGAACCCTAATAATAGTGATGATTGCTACATTTGCTGAGTCAGTATTCAAAGCTATGTCTCTCTAGACTAAGTGTTGTTTTGTTTTTTTTTTTTGATTAAGAAAAGCCCCCTGTAGCTCCCCTGATTGTTTAAGACCCTGAAACCAATGTATTCATTTTTCACTTGGTTCTAATAGTAAAAGGCTAAAAGAAAAGACTACAGTCATTTGGTTGGAAATTTTGATTTGTTGAGTTCCAAAAGTTAAAGTTTTCATGTGCTAACCACCCAACTTCAGAATTATTACACCTTTGTGGCTCCCCTGTATTTATCCTTGGTAGTAAAATAGAGTGTGACCAGCTAGCAGGGAGCCACTTAAACAGGGTGTATTAGAGTTGAGGAAGTAAGAACATTAAAAATCTACAGGAAAAATCTACCAAAATTCAACCCAATAGGTGGTTATCAAGCACTAATTATCATGAGACTCTCCTTGTGATCCTGGGAATGGGCAGGTCATAGACACAAGGACAGTTTAAAATCCAACACACATACACACACAAAAAAAAAAAACCCAAAAACAAGAATTAGCACATCTGTATGGGGCTAAGGAATGAGGTACAAATATCGATTAGCAGAGATTTGATTATGAACATAACTTCCAAATCTAACTTTACACTCTTTGCTCTGATTTTTTAAGTTGTCTATTTTCTCATCATGGTAATAGAAACACAATTCCAACTAGCTTAAGAGAAAAAAATATATCATTTTGGTTCTTATAACCAGTTCTTATAAAGGTAGCCATGTCTTAGGAAAAGCTGTTAAGCAGGCCAGAACCATGAACTTGAACATGTCAAGACTCCTTTTAAGACTAGCTCTCTCTGTATGCCAGCTTCATTGTGTACACATTGACTTCTGGTGATGGTGCTAGGCTGTCAGGTAGGTGGATAGCCTGCTAAACTAGCTGAAAGTAAAGAATCGTCTTCTAACTAATTGCAGTAAAAATTTAAGACATAAAATCTGATGATTGACTTGGTTATGTCCCATCTTACTATCTGGACCAATCGCTGTGGATTGGGAGGTAGGGTATTATGATTGACCCAGACTGGATCAGATGTCCACTCCTGGAATAATCACCATGGCTAAGACTCAGATTCCAGGTCTAAACTGAGGTAAAAAGAATGGTATAGCCATGGTCCCTGGAAGAATCACCATGAGGCAGTCATTCCAACATGTGACACTTTCATTGGGCAAACAGACCTCTGCAAACATAGCTGGTCTAAAGATACCGAGGACAGGCACAGGGGTTAGGAAACACTAGGCTGAAATGGATTATACATGAACAGTTGCAATGGCAGCATATTCTGACAGGCAGTTCTGTACCACGTCAAACCTTCAGTTAATCTATCACCTGTAGAATAAATTCTAAAATACTTATTAAGGTCCTTCACAATCTTCCTTCCCAGTGTTATCTTCTTTTGACCCTGTAAATAAACTCTCTAATGCCACCAGACTAGTGTATGTACTGAGCAAAGAACCCTGTGCCGAAGCTACCCTCATGCTATCATCATCCTCATTTCTATCTGCAAGCTTATGCTGCTGTCTTGCTTAGAATGCTTTTTCCAATGTATTGCTTTGTTCCCCACATATTTATTGATTCTTCTGTGTCTATAAAGTTGTTTTGGATGTTGACTATACAATGATGATCAAGACAAACATGGCCCCTGCTCCCAAGGAATTTACATTCTGGTATTTTCAGACATTGCATAAAGATAAAATCATAAGGACTTTGGAGAAGGGACCTAATAGTCTGGAGGGCCCAGAAAGTCAACTGAAATCTGAAAGATAAGGAATTAACCAAGTAAAGGGATGAAGGGTGTGGGAAGAGAACAATGTGCACAAATGTCATGAGGTGTAAAGGAGGTTGTCACATTTGAGGAATTGGAAGAAGTACAGTGTTTCTGGAGCAAGTAGAGGCCAGAGAAGTAAATAGGGAACCAGTTCATATCAGGCTTTTAACACCATATTAAGGATTTTGGTATAGTCTAAACACAACAGGAAAATACTGAAAGGCAGTGATATATTTCATCATAACTTTAATGTCTATGCAGAGAGTATATTAGAGGGGGACAAGATTAGAAGCAAGGAGACCAGTTACTTCAGTCATTTAGACCAGAAATTACTGAAATGTAAGGAGAAAACTGGATAGTTTCCATTCGGAGATAAAATGATGAGATTTAATGTTGTGTTGAATAGGGAGGGATGACTTCTAGGCTCCTGACTTGTGTGAGTGGGTGGATAGTGGTTCCCTCCACTGAACGGGAATCCCAAGAGGAGGCTCAGATTTGGAGGCAATGACAATCATATTAGCTGTAGACATTTTAATTCAAGGTGTCTTTCAAACATCTAAGGTCAATGATAGATGAATAGTTGGATATAGAAATCTGGAGCACAGTTTTGGGGTCTAAACTTTCCCCAATACTTACTCAAGCCTTACCCATTCATCAAATCATAGCTTAATCTCCCTCCACCCTGGGATGTCACTGACCCATTTTTTTCCATTTTCATCTTCTCTCCTTTGTGTCACTCCTAGTTTTTATTGCCTGGGCGACTAATTAGATTCGAGTTATATTCTCTGTCACATGTATGTGAATGTGTCTTGTTTTCCTAATTAGAAATTAGAGACCATGTTAGATTAGGCTACCACCTAATCACTACCACTACCAGCTATACATATAGCAAGAGTTCCTATTACCTGTCACAAAGTGAATGCATAGCTCTTCTGATGCTAAGTAGTGTTTATAGTATTAAAAGGTGTTAAATACAAATGACTAGCATTTGTTTTTTATCATCTCTTTTTATTGATTAATTAAATATTTTTTCTTACATTGTTTAGTCCCCATAGTTCTCCCGCTACCATGAACCATCACCATATTCCCTTGTGTTCCTCCCTTCTCTTGGTGTGAACCTCCTCCCTCCCTTTTCTTTGCTGTCTGCCTCAGTTCTATGGTCAGCTTGCTAGTTTTGACTTTTTCTTGACCCAAACAGATGACTGTCCCAATCACCTCTTACTAGCATTGGTAGATATAGTCAAGTATTTTAATCTCTTCAAAGTCAGTTTCTTCGTTGGTTGATTCAGAATAATACTAATGCAACTATGAAAATTAAATACCTAATGTATATAAAGTGTACCGCACAGTGGCACATAATAAGCATTAGAATAACTGCTGGTTGTGATGATAATGATGATAATGATGATGATAATGATGATGTCAGTAGGAATAAGTAGGCACCCCAATTTAACATGACATCCAGTGGCTAGGGAGAGGTGACAAGTTAGTGACTACAAAATTTGGTAAAAGCATATGCCTGCTTTTCCATGAGTAGGATTGCCCATAATTCTTTGTTGCAGAGATCAACCATCAATTTATTCACTTTATCCCTGGTTGGAACTTGGTTTCTTTTTATAGAGAACATTCTAGTGGAGCCGGTCTCCTGTGTTTCACAAAGCATAAATTAACATATGGCTGAAAATCACAATAGGTGTTGTGTGCAAATGTGAATATATGTACATACGTATGTGCCTATTCTTCATATTTATTAAGAAGACCCATTGCTCATGTTGTGTGGCTTGTATTGGTCATTATGTTGCTGACAAGTAAATAGAAATCACTCATTTTAGAGGCGAGAAACACATTAACTCTTCAAACTAGTAGGGGGTGCTTATAGTAAATTACTTCTTCCAGTTGCTTTAATGGTGCCCTCGTCACCACACACTAATGTATCTCTGAACACTAAGTAGTTTTCTGTCACCTTACCAAGAGAACTAGGATATTTCTTTTTTAACATGAGGAGCCTTGGGGGAGTGGTAGTGGAATATATCTCTTTATTTATATTAGCGAAATATTTATTTATGGAATCACTTCAGGAATATATGTAAATGTATAGCAGATGTAAGTTATTATTCACAAAAATCCAGTATCTCTTTTATAAGAATGGTGGTAGTAAGGAAAAAAAGTTAGGAAAAATGTTTTTCCAACTGTTACGTACCAATGAGTCCAAATTTATATTTAAGTGATTCTACTAATTCTTACTGTAAAGGTGTTTTTTTAATTGAAATGTGACCTTCAAATTAGTGGTATTTTTTAATATAGCAGTAGATAATATATATTTAACTTCCATATATGAACAATTAGAATTCAAAATGGACTTTCAAGTTAGTTTTCTTTTCACACTTCTCCTAAGACCCATTTGAATTTTATGTAGGTTAAGAAATAAAACTGATTTCCTCGATGAATGAAAGTTATCTTTCTATAATTTTAGCGTAATACTAAAACTGTTCACAAATATACTGTTTTAAATGACCCTACCCAGAGTGAAATTATTGGATCAGATAACATTTGGCATTAATATAGGATAACCCAGCCAGAATGGACTTTTATTTATTGATGATCTTTCACAGCGTCGAGCAGTGATATGCTTATAGTTTTATAGATAAATTATGAAGTAATTCAATTTTTCTCATCCTACCCCTACTAAATCCAAATCATTGAAGCTGCCCTCTCCATTCCTCTTCAGCCTTCAAGATTATATTAAGCTCCCATGTACTTAGCCAAAAATCTTCTTGGAAGCAAACTGATCACTTATAGCAGAGCCAAATGCAGCATTTCTTAATATAACTTCCCAGACTCCTGGACATTCCTAATGGAGCATGTACAGAAGCCGTGGTCTGCACATAGTATATATTAATTGTTACAAGAAACTAAACTAAACTAAAATCTACCATGTCACTCCTTTCATATACTCAGGGTTTGTTTACTGGACCCTCTGGAAGGACTCTGAATGAATGCCCATGTGAAATACACAGGCAGTAATACACAGATTAACATACAGATGAAACTGTATGATTCTGGTACTTTGTTTGGTCTAAACACTGTTATTACAAATTTATTCCAGCTAAAGTATGAGCTCCATGATAGTTGGGATTTTTGTCTCTTGCATTGATTGCTTTTTCTCTGGGACCTAAAATGGTGTTCCACATTATATGGTGATAAGTATTTGCTTTAAAAAAAATGACTTTCCTTCTAGTTTGGACTAAATTTCAGCACTCCAGAATTTCCAGGATGCTTTATAGATTCTGAGCCCTTCTGTATAGAAACAGTAAGCATCATGGATATCATTTAAGACAAGTAATGCTTAAGTCCTTAGCATGGCATATCAGGCCCTTTGCATATTAGTTCCTCTACCCTGTAGGGGTGGAAAAAATAGTTTCCCTTTGCCCTTATAAGTTTTTGGTTGCGCTCTCCCCCAATAATAAGGGACAGAATAACAGGAGAAAAATGGACAGAAGTTTAATAATATGTCTATCTCCATACATGGGAGATACCCAAGAAAACTGAGTAACTCCCTGAAATATCACAAGTCACCACCTTAAATACTATCTCCAGCTAAAGATAAAAGAAGATGAAGAGGAACAGTTATGGCAAGTTATCAGGCAAAGCACAGTATGGTTGTTATGCAGATGTTCCATTGAGTCTCTAGAGCTTTGGTCATCCTCCTTTTCCTGGGAAGGAGGAGATACTCAATCAGATGGATATTTAAAAGTGCGTGTCTTTTGTAAAAGGGTAACTTCTAGTTGGTGTTTTAGAACTTTTTCTGTGTCTGCTGCTCTTTCTTAAAAGTTAGCAGCCTAAAATAATCAATATGCAAAAAGATATATTTGAGGGTATCATAGTCTGCTCCCCTTCAACCCAAAATACAAACACATGGTTATGCATAAATTTGTCATGGCACTTACCTCCTTATCCTGTCATCATTGACATGCCCCTTCAAGAACAAAAGATGTCATTTTTCCCTTTTTTTTTTCATCTGTCTAATCCAATGACAGTGCATGGCACGCATTAGGTATCTAATAAGTGCTTATTGAATAATGTATAAACTAAGTGCATGAAAACTGAGGTGGAATTGCTCAGTTAAAAATGACAATATAATTTGGCATGAGTTTGGGAAGAGCAAGTATACTTATATTTTAATTGATTAAACTTATTTTATTACAAGGTTGTTCATTTATGTACAATATTTTATTTCTTCCCTCAGGTGTAGTCCCCATAAATCTCCTACCCCCACATCACCTGCAAACCATCACCATAGTCCCTTGTGCTCTTCCCTCCCCCATTTTGATTCCTTTCCCTCTCCTCCATGCTGCATGCCTCAGATCTATAGTTTTCCTGCAAGTTTTGTCACTTTTTGACCCTTTGCTCAGTTTCCCTGTATTCCTACTCTGTAACTGAAACCATCTAATATTTTTCTTTTTCCTTCTGGCTTATTTCACTGAGCATAATTCCTTCCAGCTTCATCCATGTTGCTGGGAATGGCATGAGTTTATCTTTTTTGATTGCTCAGTAGTCTTCCATTGTCTATATACACCCCATCTTCTTCATTCAGTATTCTGTTTTGGGGCATTTAGGTTGTTTCCATATCTTAGCTATTGTACATAGTGCTGCAATAAACAGGGGAGTGCAGGTTTCCTTATGAATTAATGTTTTTGTGTCCTTTGGGTACATTCCTAGGAATGCAGTTGCTAGGTCGTATGGTAGATGATGAATTTTTAGTAATTTGAGGGTCCTCCACACAACTTTCCCTAGTGGTTGGACCAGTTTGCATTCCCACTAGCACTATAAGAGGGTTCCTTTATCTGCACATCCTTGTCAGCATTTGCTGTCAGAATTTTTATTATGGGCCATTCTAACCAGTGTGTGGTGGTATCTCATTTTAGCTTTGATTTGTAGTTCCCTGATTACAAGCAAAGTTGAGCATTTTTTCATATGACTGTTGGCCATTTGCATTTCATCTTTGGATAAGTATCTTCTTAGCTATTCTGCCCATTTTTTGACTGGGTTGTTTTCTTTGTTTTTGTTGCGTTGTGTGAGAAGAGCAAGCATACTTAACTTAGCCTAAATTTATCAGACCTGCTAGAAGAGTACTGTGCTGTGAGGTAATTTGCCATACACAAGAAAATGTTTGAACAAGAAAGGAATGATAAACAAATGGAAGCAGGGGTCTAGACAAGGAAGCAACAGCCTAAAAATAATGGATGCTTGTTATAGTGAATGTTAGAGGTTAAAGGACATGTGAATGGACAAAACGAATGAAGCTACTTTAGAAAGATGCCAGTAACGACGTCAAATGTGAAAATTCAGCCAAGCAGATGTTTTCCCAATATAACTTCAAATCAATGTTTGGCTATTTTATGGGCCATTTTTCTCCCTGAGGTGATGATTTGGGGACCAAATGGAGTCAAATGTTCAGGCATCATGTAGACTCGTAGTACATCTGTCCTGTATATCATTTACTATCCTTGGGCAATCCTCATAGATTGTGTGACTGGCACATCTTTCCAAAAATCTGTAAAATGAACACAACTGCATTCATGTATATAGATTGTTCATTTTTTTAAGTGTCTGAAATCTTCATTTGTTCGGGTTAAATGTTTAGGGCAATGCTAATAAGGAACTGGGCCAGATGGGTGTCTAATTCAAAAGCATTGATGTTTTTTATGCTATTTGATTTGCTTTCTAGCTTTAAGAGGTTTTGGAACACATTTTGAGAAATAGCCCTAAATGTGTTAGCACTAAATGATAGCTAAAAAGAAGCATGCCTTTACCTAATTTCATACATCCTTGAGAAATTTAGATGAAAGAAAAATATTTCTCAATATTCAGTCAGAAACTGTGGACTACTTTTCAACTCAAAGCCTTTCTCTGAATGCTGTGATACATGTAAAATTCTAAATAACAGATTTAGACACAATCTATTTTAGTCTGAGATGATAATACTACCTTGTAAACAGGAAATGCCTTCAATTTTGATCTGATTGTCTTTTCTGACTGGGTGATAATGTGCTGAAGTAATAATACCGCAACACACATTTCCCAATGAATAATATTCCTCTCATCTTTGTTAATGTTGTTAAATAATTTCAAAACTCTCTTCAAGGCAGCTGCTATGAGCTAGAGAGCTAAACACAGGAGAGGCCAACGTTTTCTTTTATTTGTCCGCCTGTAGACACAGATGTTGTTTGTGTTGTCTGGAAGCACAGAATATGCTCTAAAATGTCACTGTTATTTTCAGTGAGTCAAAGTGACATGAAGCTGGTGAAGTGAATCCATAAGAATTAGCAGTACTAAATGGAGTAATACTTCAAAATGAGGTATAAAAATACATTAGACTCATACAAGAACAGTGAGCAAATGTATGTATAGTTTAAGGGTGTCTTTTTTATGTTGTCAGTGACAAAGAAAATGCCCATTGTACCCCAACTGCCATATCCCTCAAAGTATTTTGGCGACTGGCTGTGAAAATCCAGATGGAAACAGTAGCAAGCTGAAGGAAACCTGGGAGGCAAGAAGCAGAAAGTTCTAGCATCGGCCACATGCACATAGTACAAAGAACTAGGCTGTGAGTTTGAATGTGCTGCTTATAACTTCATAGACTGTGCAAGGTGATTAGGATTCTGTTAAAATCGTTGCACATTAGCCTTGATATTTGGTATCTATCTGACCTTGGACAGTTAATCTCTTGTTGAGCCTCAGTTGTTTTATTTGAAAAAAGGAATAATAACCTTTCCCATATAGCAAGTGGTGAGGATTTAATAATAAAATAATGAACATTTCAGGAGCTGATATATAGAAGATGGTAAATTCACATTTGGATGTAATTTCTCTTTTTTAATATGTAAAACAGCATCTTTCTTTGTAGCTTGATCGCCATCCAGTTGTGAACTAGGATGGGAGAACATGTGCTTTGAAATCAAAGCTACTAGGTCTAAGTGGTTAAGTTTAAAACTTTGTACTTTGTCAGTTACAAGTAAATTTCCTGGTAACTGAAGTAGATTAGTTTCCCGGTTTTCAAAGCTAATAGAGAATGTGTTGCTTTCTAAATAGAAGTTTGTATGATAGGACTGTAATGTAAATACAATTCTCAAAAATAATTGCTGGTTTAGACTTGCTATGGTTCAGTATGAAGTCAAGACTGGTTCTGAGTACTGAAGTGTTTGACTTCTAGGCTACTGTTAATGTATAATCATCCATCTGCCATTGAAAATATATTATGTTACTAAAGGGCTTTGTAGAAATTAGTAATAAATAGTAATAAATAAAGGGAATGTTACTAACCTCCCATTGTTGAGAGGTAACTTTTAAGGGTCCTTTGAATAGTACATTTGCTACATTTGCACTACAACATCTGTATGAACATTCGTATACAACTCTTTATGTGGACACATGATTTCATTTCTCTTGTGTAAATAATCAAGGAGTAGAATAGTTAAGTCATGTGATAGATATGTTTATAAAGCATGAAGTTCTAATTAGTCCAAGAGCAAACGTTTCTAGCAAGCAACCTAATAGAGCTTAATAGCAAGACCCAAATATTGACCACACACCAGAACAAAGCTCAATAATATATAGAGAGTAATACAAACCCTTTGGCCTACTCTACTCAGTACCCATGAATTATGAGTCTTTGCACTCCAGATGTTGAGAACAGGGTCTACTTCCAGTCCTCTTTTATATTTAAAATTGTTTAAAGTCCTTTCACATTCTCGCATGGTTCTTTCTCCAGCCTCAAAATTTCCTTGCATGTCTGCACTGTTCAGGACTCCTGGCACTATCTTCTGCAGATCTTTGGAGTTCTCCTTCTGTACAGCTCTCTTCCTCTTTGGTACTCTCTTCCAAATTCTAGCTGTCTTGACCTTCCCAGATTACCAAGTCCATCTCCTCAACTCAGAGAAATTGCCATTCTCCACCTATGTTCTCCCTCCCTGTTCCAAGGCCTGGAAACTCTTCAGGCAGTAAACTAAGGTAATCACAGTGCATATCTCAGTTGCTTCCCTTATGTCAGAGATCACTGTCCTTCATAGCCCAGCATCTGAAAACTGTTGTTTAATATATTTTGTCCGGTTTCTGCCGTTGGTGTTTCAGGCAGGAAACTACATTTTGTCACCCCATCTTGTCTGAAGTGGAAGTCTCCTCCAGATTTAATGTTTTCCTACAAATAGAACTCAAATTCAGTAGTCCCTGATGCATGTCCTAAGAGTTCTTTCTACAACCTTTGCCCACTCAGAGTGTTTCTTCTTTCGATTCCTGAAATAAAAACATTTTCTATGTTCAAGAAAACAGAGGCCCTCAAAGGAATGACCTTCTCACTCCAGGACTCTGTACAAATTTGCCAAGATGATAATGGTTATCTGGTATATAGGATTTAAGGGAAGGACAAATGAAGTTTTGATTCATCAGTTAAAAGATTGTCTTTTACCAAGGTTTTGAGACTGGTTTCAGTAAAAGCCTCCCAGTTCTATACCCTAGGGTATATTTTGAAGAATTTTAATGGGGTGTCATTTCCTGATTCATTAAGCCAAAAAGTATAGTGAAGAGAGCTTCCTTTGTGAGACGATCTCAGTCAGAAGACAATAAAGAGAACTCATTCCCCATTAGGGTAATATTGCTATAAATTGTTTTTTTTTCTAAATCCACAGCCAGTGGGCTGTTATTTTTGTCTTCTTGCCAAATTTGTGGAGCACCTATTATTTGAAATGCATAGCAAATTTACCAAAATAACAATTTTTTCAGTTTTAATTAGTAGACATTGTTTTATGTTAAGCAAAACCTCTCATGTGTGTCCAAATTGTATTAAATAATTTAACCCTTTTGAGAGTGATTTCATATTAACTACTGACTTTAAAGCTTTGACATTTAATGATCATTCTTTACCTATAACTATACTAGGGACTGAAAAGATGGCAATTTTTTCTTATATTTATATAATTCTTCATAGATAATACAGCACTATGCAGAAATTATCTCTGATTTTGAGAGATAAAAAAGATTTAGAAAACACTACAGATCTGCATGACTAATTCAGAAGGGAATACATATAAAATATGTATACAATCAGGTAAAAATTATGCAGTGAATATTAAGAAATGCATTAGGGAAGGGAAATATCAGGAAGGGGAGAGAAAAGTTGGAGATTATTCTGTGAAGCTACTAACACAGGCTGGAAATTAGGAATGGGATTAGTGAAAAATCATAGGTGCATATTCCAGATGGCTGTTGCAATATGTCCAAGGATATGGAGGAAAAAATAAATTAGGGCACCTTTGAAAGGTGGTAAGAAGAATTCCTTGATAGAGTAGGATGTAGTTTATTCAGTAGTTCTTTGTGGACACTAACACTGATGCACAGTTTCTATCTTGGCATCTTTACTCATTCATCACAAAATAAATGCTTGCAGATTAGTGTAGAATGTTATAGAAGTCACATTGTTTGCCTTTTTGAGCATGTGTTTGGAGCACTCGCAAGTGTATTTAGTGGTCATTTAACACTAGCTCACTGGTGTCAATTTTCTACATGAAATTGTGCTATAGATTAATGCAGTTTGAAACATACACATACACACAAACATGCACGCACCCACTCACACCATGCACTCACATTAAACAAATAACTTCACATGCTTAGTGAACATAATGAAAATATAGACGTATATCCTGAAGTCCACAGTGGTCAATAAGGATTCAGGTTCCAAAGTATTATGAACAGCCAGAAAATTGGACCAACACAGGTAAGAAATGAGAAATTTTTAGGGCCATTGAGCACCATGCATTTGCAGTGTTCAGTAGCCCTGAAAATTTCTCATTTAGGCAGGAAGTCTCTGTCTCATTCTAAGTGTTGAAATAAAGGGGACATGCACAGGTTCTCATTGATCTAAATTTCTGTTGAAGTTGTAAGGGAGGAAATATTTTCCCTTCTACCCGTCCAGGTTCTTTTGGCTGGTGTAATCATTGAACTGACACAGACAGATTAATGGGAGAAAAAACAAGCTTAATTCGGTCTTTACTGAAGCCCACAAAGAAATGAGGTTCTCTACAGTCAGGCATGTGAGGCTTATATGCCACCCTGAGCTAGGGAGCAGGGGGTACGGGTCTAGGACTTAAAAAAAGACTGTTTACCGGATGGGAAGAGATAGTTAAAGCTCTCCCTGAGTGTTTGGGGCTTTGATTACTTTCAGATACCTATCAAAGTGATAATATATTTGGGGAAGGCTTGTTCTGAGCCTCATGAAAGTCTGGGACGTCTCTCCATCTTTTTCAGCTCCTGATTCTTTTTTCAGACTCTTGTTACAAAGTCTGTAGAGCCAGCATCCACCTTTTCCACTGTATTGGTACCTGCTGTACAAGTTACAGTCAGCAAGTTTTCCCATGTTTTTTTTTTTTTATTTATACATACAAGCTGGGGTACAGGCCAGAGGCGTGGGGCGGCGAGAGTGTTCACCAGAGACAGAGTGGGGAGCAGAACAGGCAGATCAGAGGTACACTGCTGAGGGGAGCAGCGGGTGAGGCAGGAGAGGTCTGCCGCACCATGTGGGATTCTCCCCGGCCGGGCGTCGAACTCGCGTCGCCGCTGCCGACAGCTCCACAGCGCAGCGCTCAACCACTGCGCCACCGGGGAGGCCCAAGTTTTCCCATGTTAGGTGAATACAGTCTAAATGGGACCTTGCAGTAAGGTGCATAGTAGTCCCTTTGAGATTGCTGAAGTATATTTTCATCTCTCTCTAAATATGAGAAATATTTTTATTTCTTCCAGGTTCCTACCTCATCTCCCTTTTTAATTGACTTCATGCTATAATTCAGTGTCCTCCTCTGGTTTAAGCCATTTTTCTGTATTTGTAAGTCTCTGTACTTCTGAGAGTATCTTTTTTGACATTAGCGTGGTCTTTTGACTGTTCTGAGTTGGCTTTCCACTAAGCCAATATTGGTCATAAAGCAGGAATGTTAATACTTCAGTCTTTTAACTCTGCCCAGATTCTTTGCTATGCTTTTCACTCTACTGACAGATGGAGAGATCTTGAAAATTAAATAAGGCATAATTTTAGGTTCAGAGCACTGAGATAATGGGTGCATTTGGAACTCTGAGGGGAAGATTAGGCATCGGGAAGCTTAATTATTTTCTTTAAGTCCTCTGGTAACCAAGGGCTCCAGTCTTGCATATAGAAGCACTCCATCTCTCACTCCTGTGCCCCAGAAAAGGCTGAGGAGTACTCAGCAGAAAAACAAGGGTGAGGTAGAACAGACCTTTATTTTTTTGTCATGTAGGTCTTTAGAAAGGCTGTCTGTGAAACTTGCCAAATGACATGACATGGTCCGGTTAAGTCACTCTGCTCAGTGCCAACTATTACAGAACTTTTCATTTGATGAAGCTTTTTCATGAAATAGTGGAGAGGAAATTAAATAGGGCTCATTTTCTGAACTAAGAGAAATCAGAAAAGTCTATTTTGCTTTGTTTTCTTGACTTGAGATTGAGTGGGTGTTCAGTGGATCTGTGTTTATGTAAACTTACATGAACTGATTTGTTTGACAATTTGATATCATTCTCTTTTTAAAGTCCACAAACTGAGAAATACAAAATGGTACCAGTAGTGAAAATTCATCTTCTTTCTGGTATTGCTCTTTTCTTCCTCCCTCCTCTCTCCCTCCCTCCCTCTTTTTCTCCCTCCCTCCCTTATTTCCTTCTCTTTGTATGTCTTTCTTGAGACCATAAAAATCCCAGAACCAATAATGAATTACTAGTTAGTCAGCAATATTTTTAGTTGTGTGAATTTTTATTCATTATGTCAGAGTACTTACTGTTTCTAGTAGGTATGAGTATAAAGTGATAATTTTATGTTTGTTTAGTAACTACTCAGTTGCTTTTTTACGTTATGTATCTTACATACTCTATCAATAAAATTTCAGTTCACAGTGGATACCTGGACTCATCGATATTTTAATATTGCAAGAGTTGTAATCATGACACACATCTTCTTAGCTTATGTGTCATACTTCACAGTGGAAGTATGAATAACACCGTGATTCATAAAACTGACTTTTTTCCCATTTGAAAATATTCAACTTTGCACACTATGCCATAGCATGCTCAAATGATAATGCACAATTTTAGAATTTTACAAGGGACTCATCCTAGAAATTTATGTCTAGATGGACCTATACATTATACAAATGGGGAAACTGCCCACGATGTTGTCTTTTTCAACAATCACATTACTAATTAATAACACCTGCTTTTGCATATAACCCATGGGTTGGTTATAAACCAAAAAGATTAAAGCTAATAATGTCATTCCATCCCTGCCTTCCTTATTTTGGAAATGAACTACACACTTTAGAAGTTATATCCCAGATCACTCTGTTCATGGTTAAGATTAATCATTCTTTTTGACCTCCGATTATTTAGTGGGGTCTGATGCTTTAAAACTCCTTTGAAAGGCAGTGTATAGAGTAGACTTTTTTTTTAAAGAATAAAGTCTTGAGCTTATCAGAAATTCAGAAATGGCATTTCTAGAAAAATGCTGATATAGATAACTATTACTTTCCCTTTCAAGTTTTGATAAATGGCTTCTCCAGGCTGAACACCTTAATATCAATTCTTAGATTCAGAGGGAAAATACACTAGTTTATTTTATTCAACACTTCATAGCATTTTAAAGGAATTATTAATTTAATAGCATAAATAGATTCCTAAAGTGATCCTATAAGCCATATCCGCTCAACTTAAGTTTCATGTTCTTCAGCTACAGAATGTCCTACTGGCTGTTGAAAGCTCATCAGTGATCAGTTTTATCCTGGTTTTTCCCCTAAAATTGGCTTTCATCTCTTAGCTGCTTAGGAAAAAAAGTACTTCCTAGAGGATCACTGGGACATCATGTACCAGTTAGCCTTGATTATCTCCTGATTTATATATAAGCAAGATAGCATTTTGACTAACTTTTCATTCATGTAACATATACTTTCTCCCACTAGTAGGAAAAGAATAAGCCCTCATCCTAGCTCAAAGATCCTTGGTTCTACCAATGAAAATTGACTGATTCTCCATTCTCCTCGTTGTCTTACTATTGGGTGGTATACAATCCACTAAAATAAAAATTTCATAGATCTAATCAGAGTATAATAAAATGCACATACTTAAAATATGATATGATACTTACAATATGATAAACCTTGCTGTGTATACTCTGTGAAACTATTGCTACAATAAAGATAACAAAGTCACATCATTCAAAAAATTTCCTTTTGCCCTTTTGCTCTCCATCTCTCCCTTGCTCTCTTCCCTAGGCAACCACTGATCTATATTATCACTGTAAATTGGTTTGCATTTTCTAAATTTTTTTTTATAAATAGAGGCAGATGGTATGTAGACATTTCAGTCTTTTTTCACTTAGGGTAATTATTTTGTGGCCCATGCATTTTGTCATGTGTCAATGGACCATTCCCATTTTAGGACTAAATATTTTACCATGTGGATATACCATGGATGGTTTTTCCTTCCAGATATTCAGGGGTATTTCGATTATTTCTAGTTTTTAGCTAATATGAAGAAAGCTTATGAGTAACACTGTACACAGAATGTTTGTGTGTACAGAATTTTTTTTCATTTATTTGGGATAAATGTCCAGGAATACATTGCTTTCTTGTTCAGTACAGCTTTACCTTTTTAGGAATGTAGTTCTATCATTTTTCTTTCTCATCAGCAGTTTCTATAACTGCTCCACATTCTTGGCAACACTTGGTGTGGTCAGAATTTTTTTTAGCTGTTCTAATAGTTCGGTAGTGGTATATCATTGTAATTTTTAAAAGTTTGTATTTTCCTGATAACTAATGATGTCGTGCATCTGTTCATTTCCTTATTAACCATCTCCCTCTCTCTCTCTGTCTCTCTCTGTCTCTGTGTGTGCATGTGTGTGTGTATGTGTGAAATGCCTCTAAATATTTTGTCTACTTAAAAGATTGGATTTCAACTCTTTATTAAAATATGCTCAGATTTTCTCTCTCTTAAGATTGCAAAATAAATTTTCCTTGCAATAAAAATTAAATACATGTTTGTGAGTCCCCGGATGTATCAGTCACTTAGCACCATCTCTGTTTACTCCTGAAATGTAGTTTTTCATGGCACCAGTCTATCCGTTTAAATCTTAGATTGTACTTACATTTCTCATGTGGCTACTTTTTGGTAAGAATAGCTCTATAATAAGTCCAGTTGAACTTTGTCTTCTCTGGGGAATATGTAGTATTTTAGGTAACAAGGTTATATGTGTGAGGCTAAAAACAACCACTTAAGGTACATTGTAAGTGCTTTATAGAAAATGTATCCTACGGGATTTTGAACACAACCAAGACTTTTGTGTATTTAAGGAAATAATTTACAATGGTAACATTGATTTCAAGAAAAGGGAGTAAGGCAGTTCAGTGAATATCACTTAATGTAAATAATTGAAACTCTTTCCTTTTTGCTTTTTCATCTTTAAAAATAAGAGCAACTGATGGTTTACTTTGTTTCTTTTTCCTAATTATAGATTGACAAGGAAACATACTTTTATCAGACTATATTTAATTAGAGAATTTGTGATTTAGTCCTTGTATTCAAATCAGAGTCTAGTTTCAATAGAAATTAAATTTTTTTGATCATGTTAAGCCACATTTCCTTAGAAGGGAATAAATCCTTGTTCAAATTTCCTTTTGAATGGGAAAATTTTCTTTTTAACAAAGAGGGAGTCTACATACATATGTCAGTGATTTTTTTTAGACCTTATCTAACATTTTACTATTTGGAATGGCAAATTGGCTGTGTATTTATTTTTTTATTTGCTCATCCTTTTCCAATGAATGTCTTTGCTATGACTCAGATGTTCATATTAAAATCTTTCGAAAGTCACATCTCATATGCCATTGTATGAGTGAAAATAAATGAAGTCTGTGCTTTTGAAAGTAAATTTCCTAATTAGTACTCTGAACTCATGTTAAATAGGGGCATGTAACAGCACTGCAGTTCAAATGTTTTTTTTCTTTTATCTCCAGATAGAATTAGAACTAGTTGCAGCAAAATCTTTGATAGTGCCATTGAAAGGTGTGTCTCTCATTCCACCACACCCCCTTTCTTGGCTCCCACTAACTTCAGAAAAATCTAGTGAAGTAGTTTTCAAAGTGTGTTTCCTGGAACCATAGTAAAAGCTTTACCTAGAAACTTGTTAAACATGTATATTCTATGGCCCTACTCCTGACCTGCTGAATCGGAAACTAAAACTGGGATGTGGAGGCAGAGGCAACAATATGTATTTTATAAGCCTCCCAAGTGATTCTAAAGCATGCCAAAGTTATGGTAGCAGCTGGCCTACGAGAATGAAGGAAGTTTTGAATACATGCCTATATAAAATTCTGTTCTTATGGCCTCAACCTGACAAGTTCATTACCACATTGCTGTAACAACAGCCTAGTAGGATTGGATAATGAAACATTGTGAAATTAAGAGGCATGAATATTAACCAATGGCAATATTCTAGACCACTAAGATTTACATTGGACAAAATGGATTTTCACTTTTAGCCTGATGTCAAAGAGAAGCACAGTTTATAAGGTTATATGTTTAACAAGTAGAAACCATGCCTGTTCCTTTGGAATTTACACATTTTTTAATGTTAAAGCATCACAGAAATCGTAAGTAATATTCTCAGCAATGACTTATAACCCTTAAATTTTTCTAATTGAATTTTCCTGATACATTATAGTGGCTCTATTTGCCTTCAGTATCTTTTTGACAGAACACGGTGCTGGGCACCTAATGACTATTAAATAAGCATTAAGAATTGATTTGTTAAACACTTGCTTGGTAATTATATACCACAAACTAGCTATTTTAAAAAATTATTTTTATCCTGCACTATTCTGTCTGGTATATTGTCTGTCTAAATTCTAGCACTTTCTGTACTCAAAGAATTATGTTCATTTTAGGGTTTGCATTTTATTGATATGTGCTAAGGATTAGATGCACTCAGTTAAGCTTCTTCCTTCCCAAATGACATGCCCTGTCTCTGATGTCAGTCTGAGAAAATCCTATACAGTGTATAACATCCCTGGATTACCTTATCTAAGTATTACATGGACATTTCAGATGATATGTCCTGGCATGTGGTCATTTTTCATTAACTTATTAGAGAATGTTAAAGCATCTTTTCCCCTTTTTGACACCTTGCCATAATTGAATGCAAAACTGTTGTAAGACTGAGAGCCTGATATTCATGCAGTAAGTTGATGAGCCTTCATTGGTGTCTAGCAGAAACTATGTCCAGATGGATGTTTTGGGGAAAAGGACTCTTGCATATACCCTCTGCACTTTATTTTTCTGAACTCTGAAAAGAGGGGATTTGTTTCATCATTAAGGTCTAAAACATTTTATGATTCTAAGCTTTGGGGAGTAAAGGGGGCAGTCCAAACCATGAAGCACTGTCGAAATGCAGTATGTAGTTCAGTGTCTTTTCAAAACCTATTTGTTGAAAGAATGAATGAAACAGAATAATCAGCAGAGTAGGCCGCAAACTCCTTTGGAGACAATGGGAAGTAATGATATTAAGTACTGGTAATTGTAGAGCTGTTTAAGAAAAATAATTTAGAAAAGTATACTTAATGTTACTTCTTCAGAGTTTTCACATTGAATTATTCTTAACTCTAATGTGTATGACAGGCCTAGAAAAGTCCATAATTTTAATATTTTAAGCATAATGTGTGCTCTACAGATCATATATATTCTTCCTAGAAGAGAAATCTCTTTTAAAGGACAGCTCTCAACACTTTATACTCTGCTGTGCTCACTTATTTCATTACATTTTGTGCAACCTAAAATTGTTGCTATAAAGCTATTTTAGGCATGCTTTTTCCAGAACCTTGTAAGAATCAACAGGAGCATAATTTTAAGCTACAGAAGTGCAAAATAAGCACAGAATCCCAGCTACCATAAAATAAAAAGACCAGAATTTTAACTTTGCAAAAACACATAATTACTAGCAATGGGGGAGGGGAACGTTAGGGCAAAACGTAGAATTTCATGGGACATTTCTTCATGTTTCTAAACTTTTTCTCCGAACTCTGTTTCTTCTCAGAGATGGAATTCTGTGAAACTCCTCACACTCTGTGCTCTGGGTACCAGACCGATATGCACGCTGTTTCTCGGCATGGTTACCAGCTGGAGATGGGATCTGATGTGGACACGGAGACAGAGGGTGCTGCCTCGCCTGACCATGCACTGCGAATGTGGATAAGGGGCATGAAATCCGAGCACAGCTCCTGTCTGTCCAGCCGGGCCAACTCTGCGTTGTCCTTGACGGACACTGACCATGAAAGGAAGTCTGATGGGGAGAACGGTAATGGAACTATCTGCACTGTTTAAGTAAAACCAGAACGAATGGCGTGGATAGCCTTGGATTTATTTCCCTTCCCTGCATCTGTCTATCTTTCACTTACTCTCTTTTATTTCATGGAAATGCAAGTTAGCAGAGTCCCAGGGACAAGGCATGTACCTAAGCATCTGGCAAATAGACACATGTATTTACAATAATAGACACAATACTTTTGATTTCTGGCAATCCCCTAAGGGAAACAGTTTCATGAAGTCAGCGATATTGTGCTTGTCCTATTTATTACTCACCTTTTATTTTCATCTTTGTTTTGCAGTGCAATATTAATGGGATTTATTACAGAAAGTACTCATGTATTCATGTATTGTGGCTTTTTCTCAGGATATGAACAATGAAATGGACAATTACATACCAAGCATAGTCTGTATGTGCTTTGTATTTTGATTCAGATTAACCTGTCCGGTGTATAGAGGGATTCAAATTAACTAGGTTAGATGGAAATGATTTAAAAAAAATGGAAAGTAAATGAACATCAGCCTTTTGCCAGACAATAAGTAATAACAGCAGTCTCATTAAATTGTGCTTATATATATTTTTAAGAACTTTCAGAAAAGTAAAAGTTTTGTCTTTTTGACTTATTGGGAAGAGGTTCATTTATTTTACTTTTGCTCTTTTATCCCTACCAAAGAACAAAGTCTTTCCATAAACAACACGTTAATGCTTATTAAACACATACATCTACTATTCATTCTGTTTGTCTAAACTTCATGGGTTCCCATCACATAAGCACAAGGTCCGCTAATTGGTATTTTGTCAGGTGACAGAGAAGTTGCCTACAGCCCTGTACTCTGTAGTTTTGTTTCTGTTCTGTCTTTCTCTGCCTTCTTCAGGCCAGAAGGGACACTGGTCAGAAGGATAGAGTCAGGAATGACTGTTTACCCACTAGCTAGAATATCATTTTCTAAATGATAGGCCATAACATGTCACCAAGTATCCTTGAGGTCTTGACTTTTTTCTGTTTATTTTCACTTATATATTGCTGACTTTCCCTGGAATATAGGAGGTGAAGTATGGGAATGAGGAGGAAACTTATTTGATGTATGTGTGCACATTCCTGTAAATAAAAGATCATTAGAATAGAAATTAGGAGATCTTGGACTGGTCCTTTATAGTTTTCTGGGTTTCAGCTGTCCTATAGGAAAAATAATGAGCAAATGTATATGAAATGGAGTGATAGAAGGTCTCCTGTGTTACTGAGACTTCTCCCTCATCTTAATCTGTCATAGGAATTCAAAGCCAGTTCTGTGGGGTGAGACTTTAAAATAAAGAAAGAAGTTTCACCCATGAGGCTCTCTCATTCTTCTATTCCTGCAAGACTTTGGGAATGGGGTTTCTCTGGAGGTGATGCAATTCTGGAATTTGATAGTGATGGTTGGAACTCTGTGAAAATACAAAAGCTACTGAATTGCATACTTTGAGAGAGTGAATGTTATAGCATACGAATCATACTTCATTGACTCTGTTTAAAAAAATACTACTGAGTGACAGGTAAGGGTTAAAGATTGACGAATTGCAGATGACTTGGACAAAGATTAATTAGTGGAATGTTTGGCATTGCAGGTTTTAAATTCTCTCCTGTTTGTTGTGACATGGAGGCTCCAGCCGGATCTGCTCAGGGTAAGTGTTTACAAACTTTTGATCGCAAATTACTTTTACCTTCTTCCTTCCTGACATCTACTTCACAAACTAGAATGCTACCCCTCTGATAAATAACACATCGGCCTGGTTAATTAACCTGTCAAAGACTAGTTCATTGGCATCTTACTGGTTTTTTATCCTTTGGAAAACATCTTGTGTGTGTGGTGGTGTTGACGAGGAGGTGAGCAGGAGCTGAAGAAAAGGATAAGAATAGATTCAAAGTATGGGAGGGAAACTGGTTTAGCTTGGGGGCAGAGATTTCAGTCTAGCTAGGTTGGGTTTTGCCTCATTATTTCTTATATATTCTGATTTTTTTTTGCCTGGCTCCAGCTATTAATTTGGTATAATTCAGATATTGTCAAAACTTTGCAGTGCTTCCTAGCAGATGGTCTTCGTGTCCCCCTGCAGATGCTTTGGCTTGGCTTTAGATGACATTACATCCATGTTTTCATTATAAATGTCACCTTTAAATGAAAAGAAAATGTTGTTTATTAATTTTTGTGTACTTGTATTTATACTTTGTCTTTCCTCAGTGAGGAAACGTTGATGTCCTTTTACTTTTGCCTTCATTGTACTCTTTGTGCTTTGCCCCTTTGCAAAGGGGTACAGAAAACAACATTTATAAATGATTTCATGAAAATCAGGGTCAGGAAGAGCCTCACATGTGTTCACAGAGGGAAGGTGTATCAGAATCAGTTTTATCAGAATACACATTGTCCTTCATGAGAACTGCTTGCTGTGGAGAGCCACTTTATTGTATTTGTGTGCCATATCCCTTGGCTCAAATAACACTTGTGATTATACCTTGGGCTGGAGAAAAAAACACTGTATCAGGAGCTAAATTTGAACAATCAGTTTGCAACATTGTGTTCTTCACATATGGCCTAAATTAAACAGTTGGATTATAAAAAAAGTAAAAATGAAATTGTTTATCAAGAAGCTTAAAGAGGGAGAAATAGAGAAAATGCATTTGTAACCTTTATAAGATATGAATTGCAAAGAAATTATTTAGTTCTACTTTTGATGATAATGATAATTTTTTGCAAGAATTATTATTTACTAAGTCTTTGCTAGACTGTGTTAGAAACTGGGTATATATAAAAGATGAACAGTACACTGTCCCCAAACTCAAGGAATTTATAGTCTAATGGGAGAAATTGATGCTATATTAGTTAGCATTGTTTCTTAATACTTACTATTGCAATTTTAAGTAACAGAAACCAACTTGAGCTAGCATAACTCAATATATTAAAAACATGAGAGTGCCTCATGGGACCAGAGCATGAACTGCTAGGCCACAAGAAGGGAAAAGATCTGAAGAACTGCCCAGACTTTGCCTCTTGCTTTTGAATCCATTTCATTCAACCCTGTCTCTGAGACTGGCTTTTTCTAAAGCTCCATCCACAAGGCAGACATAAAACCACATGCAGTTCCACAGTTTATATTTCTCCTGTTCAAGAAAGAAGTTAAGATTAACTGGATATTTTTCAATGCTATTTCTAAATTCCAAGGAGACAGAATAATTTTCTCAGCTTGAATCAGATATCTACCACTGATCCCATCAGCTTCCACCAGGTAGCAGGGTCAGTAATACAAATGTTACTTTCTGGGAGCCCATCTATGGGATCCTTTTTTTTTTTAAGATTTATTTATACATACAAGCTGGGGTATAAGCCAGAGTTATGGGGCGGTGAGAGGGTTCACCAGATACAGGGTGGGGAGCAGAACAGGAAGACCAGAAATACAGTGCTGAGGGGAGCAGCAGGCGAGGCAGGAGAGGTCTTGCCGCACCATGTGGGATTCTCCCCGGCTGGGCATCGAACACGCATCGCCACTGCCGACAGCTCCACAGCGCAGCGCTCAACCACTGCGCCACCAGGGAGGCCCCCATCTATGGGATTCTTACAGCAGTTTCTCAACGGTGCAGTCAGAGTCAAGTGTACATATGTACTCATCAAGGGCTACGAGTGAGGATCAAGAGCTAATTTTAATACAATTTAGTTAATGCCATGACCCATGTGTGTACAACTTGCTGTGAGAGCACAGCCATTCATTGAAATAAAAAGTTATATTAATGCAATCTACAGAAACAATGTTCTCTGTACTATGAGCTGTTAAGAACATGGACTGTAGTGTCTAACAGACCTAGGTTTGTGCCTTGCTTCTCCCACTTAACTGCTGTGTGTGTCCTGGGACAGGTAACTAAAGCTCTCCAAGCCTGTCTCCTTGTCTTTTAAATGGAGACATTACCTATTTCAGTTTTCTTTGTGGGAAGATTAAGTGAGAAAATGGATATAGACCTCTTCACAGTATGCCTGTTTTATATTAAATGCTCGATAAATATTTGTTGCGGTTATTATCTATCACTCCACAGGAATTCATTACTCATATATTGTGGGGTAGGTGCTACATACAGGGTAAAGTGTCTTATCAGACATGGAGTGTAGCTTCCGAAACATCTGGTGTTCCAGGAAGCTTTCTAGCCTAGCAGAGTCCAGCCTACTTTCTGCTTATTGCAAACTGTAAAATCCTGGCACTTGTCTTACCTTAAATAATATAGCATTTCAGTAGCCAACAATCTTGTTCTACTAAGTATAGAAGGCTGGGAGAGGAAATTCAGTGAAGCACTTCAGACTTAGTTGAGGGTTAGCTTTTGTGGCATCTCCTGTTGTCATTGTAGTAGCCCCTTAAGGTAGAACTGGGATTTTATCTACTCAACAGTCTTGTTGATTTCCTTGATTGTTAGATAGCTGAGCTCCCTAAGTGCTGCTCGGGTGCTTTACAGGTAAGGGATTATCTGATACAAACCCATAACAGCCAAGAACTCCATTAGTACTGCTCCCTGTTGCTTGTGTGCTATATACCACAGAAACCTGCTAATATACCATGTGCTACCAATAAACACCATACTATCATAACCATCTATATGTTATTCTCAGACCCTAAATTGCTTCATTGGAACAGCAGGAGTTGTGAAAAAATGACTAGTCCAACACCTGGGCTTCTTGAGTGACACGTAATACTTATACCCAAACGAGGAGTTTTTTCCTTCTAATATTTGACCATGTGGGGCCATTCATGTGCAGGTAATGGAGGGAATTTGTTTGTTTGTTTTACATTTTTTCCTTTGCTTTTTTGTTTTCCCTTGGTAGTGTAAGTTATACAGGGCACTTCCATAGCAATGATAACAGTTCCTTGGGAACCATCTGAATGTCGAAGGAAGTGTGTGAAACAATGCAATGACTTGGTAATAGCTTTGGCAGGAGCCCTGCCATAAAACTGACATCCTAATGGCTCTGTTGGACCCATTAGGCATGTATAAGACAGTGCAGTTGACTTAGTAATGGCTCCTTTGGAGATGTTACATGATCAGAGGAAGTGTGTAAGTCATTGGGATTACTTTATGTGTGGGTGAGACACTTCTGTGGTGACTGTGATACTCTACAATTGAAAACAATTTTGATAATATTGAAACTCAAGCCATTATGAAGTTAGATACAACAAGCTTACATTTTCTTTTTTAGTAGGTAATTTTAACTAGTACTTTTTTAGTGTGAAAATAATATCAACTTACGGTTTCAAAATTGAAACAGTATAAACAAATTTTTAGTGTGAAAGTAATATCAATTTATGCTTTCAAAATTGAAACAGTATAAACAAATTTACAGTGAATGTTCTTTCTCCCTATTTATGCCTCAGGTACCACTCTTGAGAGATAGCCATTGTTAACATTGTGTTTTTGTTTCATTTCCCCAACTTTTTGCACCTATGCAAATAGGATCACATACTATAGAAAGTCCTATAGTTTTTTTTTTCTGGTTAGTATTATGTCTTTGCTGTTTTTGCACACATGCTTCTAGTATAGATCTGCCCTGTTCTTTTTAATGGCTGTATAGTATTCTGTTATTATACGGTGTCATTTTTTATTTATTCAATCTCCAATTAATAGACATGTAAATTTCCAGTTTTCTGATATTAAAAGCAGTGCCATAGCTAATATCCTTCTACACATCTTTTTACATATGTGTTGGATAATTTCTTAGAAGTAGAAATGATAGACCAAGGATATGTACATAGAACAGTTTTTGGAGACATTACCAAATTTCCTCCTTAAATCATCAATTTATCTTCCTACTAATGCTATATGCTGTGAATGTGCATGTTTTCTTATATCCCTATCAATACTGGCAATATTGAAAAATATTTCTAATACTCAGTCTGCTGGACGAAATATGATAACTTGTGCTATTATTACAATTTATTCATGAGTGAGTCTTGGCATCTATTAATATATTAATTGACCATTTCATTTCTTTTTATCTGAATTGCTTATTTACCCATGTTTCTATTTGAATTTTCATATTTTTTACTGTTTCCAGAACACTTCCTATTAATAAATGTAAAAAAAACTTGGCCATATGTTATGCATTTTTCCTAGTTTGTCATTTGTCTTTTGAAATAGGCTCATTAAAATGTGTCTCTCTGTGTGTAGATATGGAGTTTTATGTTTTTAAGTGATCAAATTCAACCATCTATACTTTATAGTTTATAGAAGTATATGGGATTATATAGATAGGTAAATATAGATATAGATTTAGATATGTGTTTGGAATATTAAAATTCCCAATTCTAAAAGTAATCTTTTTGAAAATTATTTTTAATTTTACTTAAGAATGTACCTATCTAATATAAATAATAAATCCAAATATATTATATGCATGTGTGTAGTTTGCATCATGGCAATATTTAAATGAAAACAAACTTGAATGTAAAAGAAGTTAAATGCAGTATAAATATTTAGACATCAAAATAAATTGTAATTACTTAGGTGTCTATAATTGATCTTGATAAACTGTTTAATCACTTCTTTAGTACAGTAAATAGTACAGAAGAAGTCAAAATAAGTTAATGTGCTTACAGACATAGCTTATCAGTGTGATTTTCTTTTTACATTTTGTTTATTGAGGTAAAGTCATTGTATCTAATTTAGGAGTCGTAGTTTTAAACCTCCACAAATGTATATTTTTACACCCTGCCCACCACTAGTGCCCCAATAATCTTTGACCATGTTCCATTGGGTTCCTCCCCTCCCCTACACCTACCCCACCACTCTCCTCCTCTGGATGCCTCAGTTTTACAGTCAGATGTTAAGGGTTTATTATTGGTTTCGTTTTGACTGACCATTTATTGTGTTCCTCTATATCCTGCATATAAGTGAAAAACATCCAGTATTTGTCTTTCTCCTTCTGACTTATTGTCCTCTCCAGGCCCATCCACATTGTTGCAAATAGCAAACATCAATCCTTTTTTATATCCAAGTAGTAGTATTTCTCATATATATATATATATATATATATATATATATATATATATATATATATATATAGAGAGAGAGAGAGAGAGAGAGAGAGAGAGAGAGAGAGAGAGAGTGTGTGTATATATATATATATAGTGTATATATACACACACACACACACACACACACATATTTTTTCTCATCTACACTTCTATCCATGGTCACTTAGAGTGTTTCCATAAATTAGCTATTGTGCATAGGCTACAATGAACACAGTAGTACATATATCCCTTTGAAGTAGTGTCTTTGCATTCCTCAGGTAGATACCTAGGAGTGGAATTACTACGTCAGGTGGTAGGCCATTTTTAATCTTTTGAGAAGCCTCCATACTGTTTGCCATAGAAGCTGGGCCCGTTTACATTGTCACCCAAAGTGTACAAGTGTTCCTTTTACTCCACATCCTCACCAACACTTGTTGTTTCTGGTCTTTCTGATATGAGCCATTCTCACAGGTGTGAGACGGAATCTCATTGTGGTTTTGATTTGCATTTCCTGATAATAAGTGATGATGAACATTTTTTCTTGTACTTATTGGCCTCAATGGAACTTTAAAAAGAGTGTAGAAAATATAATAAAAATATGAATGAGCCTATATTCACTATAAGTAAAATGATAGTACTGGCATTTGAATTTGAAATGTTGTCATAGGTAAAACATGCTTTTTGTTACTCTTTTCTGTGTTTGGAAATGGATTCATGTAAAGGTATTTAGGTTTCATGCATGGGCCACCTTTTAACTATTGATAGATGTTCATAAGATTTTTACTCAGAATTCTGTGTGTGTGTGTGTGTGTGTGTGTGTGTGTGTGAAATGCAGAATAGCTCACAATTTATGCATGCAGTTGAATCTTTATTTTTTCAAAATCTTAGCTGATTTCTTTTTAGAATAGTAACTGTAGAGAAAAGGGAAGTCAAAAATAATTGCACTATTTCAAACAGGTTGACTGTTTCAGAATCAAGTTGTATGATTTTTCTATGAAAGTAATTTTTAGTGAAACAATAATTAAAGAAAATAAGGAAATTACTGAAAAGTAGGAAAAACAAAACCTGAAGCTTCTACCCCAAAAGAAAATATCACTCACATTGTTTCTTAAATTAGCATCCTTTTTCCCCATTTACATGTTATTTTATAAAGATCCATGAATTAAAATATAAACATGCTCCATGTTACCAAGTCTTAATTAAATAGTATTTTAAATATATTAAGTAGGTATAAATTAACTATATCCCATTTTGTGTAGTAATATTAACATTTCCAGTATTTCACTGCTATACATATGATACAATAGATATTTTTTGTAGTCAAAGTTTTGGTCTGTTCCTGATTTCTTCCTTTCAACAGATTTCTACAAAAATATTATTAAGTTCAAGAATGTTTACATTAAGGTCAAGATAAATGCTATTAAATTACTTCTAAGTTCATGTGCCCCATTAGGAAAGCATAAGAGTGGCCTTTTAGTGTTCCTTCAACAGATACTAATTGATTTACTTTTAAAATATTTTTGCTAATACCTCAATGAAATAAAAAAATATATAACCACATCTTCAAAATTACATGTCATCTATTGATTCTGGAATTCAGACTTCTATCAACTCTTTCCTAATGACAACTCCGCATTTGCTAGTTGAACTAATTCTTAAAAAAATGTTTTATAAAAAAATCTAGAACTAATGAATAAGTCTAAGAGCTAGTTCTAGGGTAGGGCAATAAAAGTGATAACACAATAAAATGGAGGAAAAGAAATAATCATATCAAAATAACTACAATTAAAGAGGAAATTTAATGATTATTAAGACACTGTTTTGTGTACTTCCTTTAAGTTATACTGGAAAATATGTGTGGAATGGATGATTTTATAAGAAAAACATACATGACCAAAGCTGATCTCAGAAGTGAAAAAAAAATCTAAACTCTCTAACTTACATAATAGAAAAAAAATTACAAAAGAATTACATGAGCTAAAAAGAAAGCAAAATTAGTTGATTTCAAAGACAAATTTGTCAAACCTGTAAGAACAAACACATCGTTTCAATGCTACTTAAATGTTTTCAGAGTATAGCAAAAGCTAGTTTCCAAATCTTTAAACATTTTTGAATGAAAAAAAGCAGAGGTCTAAAGTAGAAAAAAATCACAAAATAGATCTATAAATCAATTGCACTCTGTATACTGATGCAAAATTCTTAAAAGAACGTTATAATACATGGTAGAAGACTAACAGACTACATCAAAGTTCATACTAGGAATGCACAGATGGTTCAGCATTAGGAATATGAATATGAATAGATCACTATGATTAAACAATTCAAAAAATTGCATAGATGCTTAAAAGGCATTTGATAATAACCAAATTATACTTAGCAAAGGCATAGTGTGTTTACTTTCTGAATGACATTGTTCTAAGTATACAGCAGGTACTAAAAGCTTAATGTTCACAATCCTTCTATGACTTAGATACAAATAATATTCCTCATAAAAAAACGTGGAAACTGAAACACAGTAAGGATAAACAAAGTCATTTAGTTAGTGAGTTTCAAAGGCAGGATTCACATCCAAGTAATATGTTTCCAAACACATGCACTTATCCACTATACTATACTGCTGCTCATCAATTTTATAGTCTTTTTTTTTAAAGATTTATTTTTTATTTATGCATACAAGCTGGGGTACAGGTCAGAGGCGTGGGGCGGCGAGAGGGTTTACTAGAGACGGAGCGGGGAGCAGAACAGGCAGATCAGAAATATACTGCTGAGGGGAGCAGCGGGCGAGGCAGGAGAGGTCTGCCGCACCATGTGGGATTCTCCCTGGCCGGGCGTCGAACTCGCGTCGCCGCTGCCGACAGCTCCACAGCGCAGCGCCTAACCGCTGTGCCACCGGGGAGGCCCAATTTTATAGTCTTAATTAATATATATAAATTCTTTAGAATGAAGTCATGTAAAATCACAAACTCCAGTTTTATTCTAAGTGTAAAAGCATTAGAATTTCTATAAATTAATAACAAATATTTCCACTTCTGTCAATTACTTCAATTTATTGTGAAGGTAGTAATTGTTATCATTGGAAAAGATATAAAAAATGGAGGAATTAAACTAGAAAAAAATAGGTGAATTATTATTTGGATGTTATAAAAGTGTATATCTAAACTAATAAAACAAAACAAATTAATACGAGGAATAAGATCCAAAAAGATAATTTGGTATGACACTAGCACATCAAATTAATAGTTTTCTTCCAAACAAACCACAATCAATTAGAAAATATAGTTGAATAAATTGTTAATTTTACAATAATGGCAACAACTATCAAAATGGCTAGGAATAAGTTAATGAAAAAAACAAGGAACACACACACATAATACAGTGATCTTGAGGAGCATAGAACAAAAATGAAAAGCCATACCCACTCTTTGGCCCAGTGTCATAAAATTCCCCTAAATTGATTTGTAATTTAACATGCCTCTAGTTAAAATTCAGTCAGACTTGTGAAAACCCTGACTTACTAGTGCTAATGTTCAAATAGAGAAAAACAAACATATAACAACACCTTGAAAATATTAGGAAAAAGGTAAGGCCTTGATAGTAAGTTTTCCAAATATTAAATATATTTAAATTTATTTTAACTAAACTAGTGCATTGCTAGTGTATGAATAAAGAGTCAGAGTGGAAGAGGACTTCTGGAAATAGACCCTGATATAAGCAAGAATATGGAATATAATGATGGAATTTCAAATTAATGGGGGAAAACATGATTTTTTTTTAAAAGCTGTTATGACAATTGGCTCGTCATCTAGAAAACAATAAAATTGGTTCTCTCCTTCACGTCCAATGTATATTGTAGATGAATCATAATTTAAATGTGAAAATATATATTAGAATAAATATTAAAGAAAATTTTTCTAACCTTAGAGCAGGAAAAACTTTTCTACATATTATAACACAAAAAACTGGAAGCCATAAACAAAATGTTGATGACCTATATTTGTAGCATCCATACAGAAAGGGTTAATTTCCTCATATTTAAAGCATACATACATTAAATGAGAAAAAAATTCTAGCAATAAAATGGCAGAAAGTGGATATGTCATAGAAAAGGAAATGAGAATGATTCGTGAACATGACAAAATGTTTAACCTCATTCCTAAGAGAAATGCATATTAGAACTATAAAAAGTTATCATTTATCACCTATCATATTGGCAATAATAACTATTTGATAATATTCTTGATTTTCAAATGTGTATGAATTTGGATTATAGAAATATAAATAAATGCAATCTCGATTAAAAGAAATTTGCCAATATCTAACAAAATATATGCTGCCTTTTACTCAATAATGTCTGTAGGAATGTGTCCAAAAGGCACTGAATGAGTATGCAGTGATACGTTTGAGGATATTCACAGTTACATTGCTCAAAATAGAAAAAAATTGGGATATCAATCAAAATGTCCATCAATAAGAGGCTGTTTTAATAATTTCTGGTACATTCTTGTAATAGAATGTTCTCTAGCCTTACAAAGAAGGAGATACACAGAAGTGGAATGGCACTGGGAGATTTCAACTCTATTGATACTGTATTTATTAATAATAATTTATTTCTTAAACTAAATGATGGGGCTTTGTGGGTGTTTATAATGTTGTTTATTCTACCCTATAATGGATGCCTGACATATTTTAACAAAGTTAACATAAAGAAGATGAGATGACTCTATATACATCAAAGAAGAGTAATCTTTAACATATATCATTAAACAAAAGCCACAGGGTTTGAATCATGGTGTATAGCAGTGACTTTTTTGTCTGTGACCCAGAGTAAGAAATTTAGTTTCCACTGTGACCCTGTTCACAGTGAACCTGTGGCAAAACTGAAAATTACAAACAAAAATTTCAGAACACAATTACCTACTCTATGATCAACACATGGACATTTTATGTTCTCCTATTTCATATCTTTTAGTGTTAATTTTTATCTTGTAAATTCATTTCATAATCCACTAATACATCACAACCTGCAGTTTGAAAACTGTCATGTATGGTTCACTCTACTTCATGTGTGATTTTTAATTGGGCTACATGTATATATGCCTGTATACACCTAGAATTTCTCTGGAAATATCACAATAAATGGCTAATTCTGACTGCATTTGTAAAGGGGAACAAGGAGACGGAACAGGGATTGAAGGAAGATTTTTTTCCTGTGTGTTCTTTTACTGTATGATCTAAAGTTACCTTTAGAACTCTGCATCATATGCTATTAAAACATTTAATTCAAAATAATTAAAAAGTAAATTAAATGAAAATGATATCCCAGAGGAGTGAATTCAACTCACTTTCTTTCTGGACCACTTTTTAAAATAACCAATAATTGTTGCTTACAGAGCTCTTTCCAATGTTTTAAAAGAAATGAAAGTATATTTTTAAAAACATTTCCCTGGAAAAGGAAAATAAGAAGAACACAGGATTATAAAATATTCCCTTTATGGCAATCCCACATTTAGCTTTGACACAGTTTTTTTTTGGTGTGTGTTCCTTCTAAAAATAAACTGAGGAACAAATCTATTAGACTGATGTCTAATATTTTGCTCCTAACATTACTAATTTTTTTTTTACATTGAGATTACAGTTATTGTATTGGGCCATGAGAACTACATACCTGAACAGAACTTCTTTTTGTCTTAACTCCTTTTATTTTTTATTTTTATTTTTGTAATCATTTTTAAATTTGATGCAACATTTGCTTATAACCTTATGTAAATGTCTGTTTCACTTATGTACATACTGAAAATCAACATGTGTATATACTGTATTAAGTCCACCACTAGAAGTCCGTTTCTATTCCTAAATCCTTTCAAATGAATATTCATTTTAATAAAAGCAATATATGCTAATTTTTAGATCACAACATTTTTGGTTGCTTTTGCAGAAGGGCTAGGTGAGGGGGGCAGAGAAGCAGGTTTTTTCTGAACCATTTGAATTTTGAATCATGAAAATATTTTCTGTTATAAAATAGTTAATGAGGGCCTCCCTAGTGGCACAGTGAGTTAAGCGCTGCGCTGTGGCGCTGTCGGCGGCTGCAAGTGAGTTTGATGCCCAGCCAGAGAGATTCCTACATGGCTGGCAGACCTCTCCTGCCTCGCCTGCTGCTCCCCTCAGCAGTGTATTTAGGTCAATCTGCCTGTTCTCCTCCCCACTCTGTCTCCGCTCCACAGCTCTGGCCTGCACCCCAGCTTGTATGCAAAAATAAATAAATCTTAAAAATATAGTTAATGATAAAATAGCATAGGCACATAATTTAAAGATCAGTGGTAATAAAAGAGAGTTCTCTCCCCTACGCAACTCTTCCTGTAACCTCCACCCTGTTTTTCAGAAGCATGTACTTCCAACTCTCAGTTCTTTCTGCACTTAGCCTCGGGTTTCTAAACCTGATCCTCTTAATTTCCAATTATGGTATTTGATAGTTTATTTCTATTATACAGCATGACCTCCTGCTTTTTCTTTTTCATCTTCACAATGTCATTATGCTGTATTTTTTTGTTTAATAGCCAATATAAGCATTGTTCAATGGTAAACAAAGTAGTTCTATGATTTGCTTCTTTCTCTTAGTTTGCTATTTTCCCCCATTTTTTATTTTGCTTACTTTTCTTTAAATCTTTTTGTTGTTGAAGTAGCATTGCATTATAACATTATATAAGTTTTGCATTATAATGTGCATCATTATAAATCAACAACTGTATATACTATGTTAGTTTCACCACTAAAATCCAGTTCTGCCCTTTACCATACAGTTGATCCCTTTATGTGGTGTGCTTACCCCTCCCTCCCCTCCCTCCACATAACCACTAATTTGATTTTATAATTTAAAAGCTTGTTTTTGTTTTATTTAGATCATTCATTGTATTTCTTTATGTACCACATATCACTGAAATCACGATTAAGTTGCTGCTCATTCAGATTCTCAGCATGAAATTAGAGCCCATCGTTGAAAGAGACATATTCTTATTTATTTGAAAAGAAACTATGTGTGATAGTCAACTTTCAATCGTAGAGAGGACAGAAGGCATGAAAGTATTGTTATCCAATGAATTAAAGTTCTATGTTTCAAAGTTGTCTGCCAAATTTAGCAGTTCTGAAACAAAAAGACAGCTGTGAATTTCAAACATTTCATGTGAGATATACCATGCTACTTTCCTTTGAAACCGAAAACTTGCATTTGTCATTTAACAATTACAGCAGTGTACACATAATTTTATTTCCATGAACTAATGGCTACTTTGCTATGTGGTTAACTTTAAATGCTATATTCTTATTTGCCAAAGTCCATATTTTTAATTTTTTGTTTTTAATTTTATGACCACTATCATTTAGAAATTTATGCATATGTAATTTTCACTTATATTGGTGTTTGTGGGTGCAAAACTACTTTCTTTTGAGAAAACTTATCCTTTAATTTCATTGTTCCTTGGTAAATTTATATTTGCTAAAATAATTCCACGAGAGAGTTTGTGTGGTCTCCACAAGTCTTTTGTATAAAATTTTAATAACTTTCACTATGAAGAAATTTGTAATCTTAAGCAATAATCCAAACATTTCCCTTCTACTGCATATTATATAAACCTGGGATACCACTGCTAAGTAAAGAACAAAACAAAATAAGAATAAAACTAAAAGAGCGTCCCATTTCCTGAAGAACTTGTGAATTCTCTCTACTGCCTTCACATTGCTTCTAGGTGCTCATACTCTTAGTTTCCTCTTATCTCAGGGGTCATTTGTTTATCTTATTTACTGATTCTTCCTCTTCTTTCTGCCCTTTTAATATTGGAATACGTCATTGCTCGGTTTTCTCTAAGAGTCTGCTCCACTTAGACTCACTTATTTAGTGATCTTATATGTTATTGAGGCTTAAAACACCATCTTAATATATTGATGACTCCCAAATTTTTATCTGTCAAGGACTCTCTTCCAACATCTGTTTTAAACTACTTCTTCAGTAATTTCATTTGGATGCCTTTGAGTATCTTAAACTTGACTTGTCCAAAATTGAAACCCTTATCTTTTCTCAATCCCCCGCTTGTTCCACATGTATACTTCTCCATTTCAGTTGATATAAATGCTACCCTACCACTTCCTCAGGCCCAAAACCTTGGCTTCATACTGTACCTCCTCTGGCTCTCATACCTGACAATCCCTCTAGCAGCAAACATGCTTCCTTTACTACTAACTACAGTACTACTGACCTTGTCCAAGTCACCATCACCTTTCATTCGGATTAGTTTAGTCCCCTTCTACCAGGTCTCCATGCTCCCAGAGTGATAATTTGAAACTGTAAGTCTACTCTGCAAAAAAAATACTGCAGTAGTTTCTCATTTCACTCAGAGAAAAATATTCACAGTGGTCTACAATAACCACCATGTTCTAACCTCATGTTATCTCTCCGACCTTTTCACCTTCTACATTTCCTCTTGATAGCTCTCCTCCAACCACACTTCCAACTTTTGTCAGTCTCAAAAAAAAAAAAGTCAAAAACCAGAAAACTTCTGCCTTGGGAAAGGAAGCTGCTCACCCTACTTGGAACATTCTTTCTCCAGATATTGCATATTTAACTCTCACAGCTCCTTGAAAGCTTTTGTTCAGTTATCTCCCTCTTAATGAAGCCTGTGGTGAACCGTGCTATATAATATTGCAACTTTCATCTCCAGCCCTGAACTCCCAATTTCATTCACCCTACTCTGTTTTCCTTTTTTCCATACCATGTATCATCTTCTATATAATTTACTTAAGTACTGTGCTTATTGTTTATTGTGTTTCCTGCTACCAGAATTGTCAGTGCCACCAGGACTAGGATTCTTTTCTGTTTTGTTCACTGAATATATAAAGCTCATAAAATAGTTTAAATTATTTAGTAGGTAATAGCAAAGATGTTTGAATGACTACATACACATAGATATGTAATTCTTGGATATTTTTGGATATGTCTTTACACAGCACAAGTAACAGTTTTTGGTTGATTTGAACTATTATTTCTTGCACAATTGATTTTCTAAGGCTTTTTCTATATGTGTAAACTAGCTTGGCTTCTGAATGACGTAGTCAATCAGCCCAATAAAGTCAGTACTTTTTAAAGCTCTATGTTAATAGCTGAATCAGCCAGACCTATTTTTTGGTTTCCTGGGTCTATTTAGTTTCTGTTTGTAATGACTGTACTGGTTTTTGTAGGTAAAATATTCTAGTTAATTTCTGCATGGAAAAACAGCTGCAATTGATATACCAAATCAATGTATGCAGACATAACCATATTCAATTACAATTAGGCTACAACTCAAATGTGTATTGTAGAAGAACTTTAGAGTCAGCAATAGTTTGTTTTAAAACTAAGAAGTAGCAAATACCAATTGATTGTCCATAAATAAATAAATAAATAAATAAGCACATACATATCTTTTTGAGTGATTTATGAAAATAAGTAAATCAATCAAAATTGTCAAATAGGTTGATTCACTTAAGACATTACTTAAATTGATATGTTGCTGACTGAATTGTCTAGTCATCCAGTGCAAATTATTGAACCTTTTGTTTATGAAGATACAACTATGTTTTTTCAAATAACACATCAATTCATTTTTTTAAAAAAGCATTCTGATTAGAATTGGTCAGTCAACACAGTCAAAATTGTCAAGAAATTTGAGTCTCTAAGACAGTCAAGCTAAAGTAAGACTAAGATAAATAAAGGTATGAGAAGATGGTAAAGTGAGATTTTACTAATCCTAGTCATGTCAGTTTGAGGAAATGTCTGGAATGTTGAAAAAAAGAGTGGAAAATGAAAGTTCAACATAGCAGCATTGAATGAGTCATAAACCCATCAACTCATGACATTTCCACCAGTCCTCCCATACTTACTGGTGTCAAAACAATGCTATAGCTGATACTGAGGTACATGAGGGAGGAAATACAAAAGAAGAGACAGAACAACCACACACACAAACACAAAGAACTAAAAGAAAGGAAACAGTATTTGATCCATACATTAAGTACTTTACACACACACACACATACACATATACTTTTTACTTGCCTTCAACATATGTACATAAACTATTTTAACCTGTGGCTACATTTGTTTTAGTCCTGTCTCAGTAGGATACCTTCTGTTAATTTGTATAACTTGCATAGGGAGAAATAGGATTTGGAAAGTAATTTTATCTTTTCCCTCAAGTGTAGCTTTGTCCCTAAGCTCTGTCATTTGTACATCAAACTAATACTGTACTTTTTATCAGCTTTAGCCACAAGAAGGTTTATCAAGATGTTTCTGTTTTACTTCTTGTTTCTAAGGAGCTGCCTAGAACTGGTCACGAGTTGGCTAAATTGGGCTGTCATTTGGAAATTTTTGATGATCACGTTTTCCTAAGAACCATAATTTTATAAAAGAAATCAGCCCAAGGTAAATCTCAGCAGAAAACTGGTTTCTCTGATAATAGTTTGCCTCCAACGAAGAAGTTGGTCTTTGTCCACAAGAACTAGAAAGAATAATTTGGGCATATTTTCTTGTACCTTATACCTTGGGCCTGTGAGACTTAAAATAAAGAAATATCTTGCTTTCCAACAAGTTAGGTTTCAGTTGTTCCAGATTGAATTAGTGTAAATAAAATAGAAAGAAGGACCCTGGCAAATCAATACTGCATTGGTAGTAAACTGGAAAATACTGACAAATTATCCTTTTAGGCCTTAGCGAGGTTTAATCTAAACATCGTTTTCTCCTGACAGTATGAGAGAGAAGAGGGTAATTTATTACACAGTCCTGATATGGATGAGAAAAGACTGCTACTTGTTCTTCACTGTTCTGGCTCTTTTCCCTTCCATGCCAGTTCAATTTTTGTTTTGCTCCAGAAAATCATTCTCCAATAAGATGTTTATAGATCTTGTAACTTTAATGCACAGCACTGCTGCCTTAGCAAGGTGCATTTGAGCATGTGGTAGCTTGCTTAAGAACATAGATTTTAAGCATCCTATGAGGTTCAGGTGTCTCTCATATGCCTTTAAGAACATGCATGTCCCTAAAGCATGATTTGTATGCAAATAATTTCATCATTTTACCTACTATGTGAAATCACAATATAAATCAATTTTTTTTTTTTTACAAAATCTGATCACTTTTTAGTGGGAATAATTACTCTGCCCCCAAATTTATGACTTTCATAACTTTGGATACTTGCTTTGTTGTGTTTATTTAAGATGAGCCCTATGACTAGTTCAGCAGTAGTTCAGTTAAAACTTACTATGCATTCACGTGAACTTGAAATTTGTGTTTTTTCAAGGAAAAAGTATTTAGGGTTTTTTTTCTAACTTCTTAAGATTTTTGACTGTTTCATCATATAGCTCTTATTCCACGTGATAGATATGAACATTGTATGACAGAAAAGTTTGTTCAGCAACTTGCTCACTTTTTTTCTGTTAAATAAATTAATTAGTCATGTTAAACATGGATATGATAAAATAATATTTTTAATCGACCCAAGAGGTGTGTGGACATAGGAAAACCAAATACTTATTCCACATGGGATCATTTCTCAGGATACTACATTATGAGCAACATTTAGATAACTGGCTATATTTATCCCATGTGTTTTGAAAATCCTAAAATCTTACTATATTAGCATTGAACCTCAAACATTGTTATTAGAATAATAAAGAAATTATTCTTAATCTTTTTGCACAGTTTTGGGATAGTGTACATGATAGATAGTAATAAATGTTTTCCTACATAATGTACCCCATATAAAATTGAAGGTTTAATATGCTTAGTTGTTCATCTAGACTACAGAAATATTTAAATTCCCAGAAAGCTCCAGCCAAAAGATAAACAAATTAAGTTAAAAATTGTGAACAAAAGGAGGAATCTTAGTAAGACATTCAGTTAGATTTAGTTTTATGGGTTCTGAAGGGAAATAAATTTCTTCCAGAAAACATTTTCTAAAAGATAAAAATGTATTACAGATATATGATTGGACTATTAAATATAAATGTTGCAATCTTAATCTACTATAGACTAAACCGTTGTGACAAGATTTCCCTATATAATTAGCTGCATGCTGCATATGCCACTGAGTTAAAGAGAAAATCAATTTGATGCATTAAACATAATTAAACACAATGTATGAATTTGCTTTACTTCAGATGTTATATGAAGCATTATTACTATTTTGTGAGACATTTTAAGTTATTAAACATTTTAAAATTCCATTTGGGAGTAAGGCACTGTTACAGAGGAGTGATGAGGAGAGATAAGGATTAAAAACAAATGTGGTCACAGGCCTTCTACTTAGCAGCTTGCTTACTTAGACCTAATGGTGCCGACAAAAGTAATTCTGATGGCATTATTAGCCTATCTCTGTACAACTAGACTAATTGACCTGAATAAGATCAATATTTTTTCCAATTGTCAAGGCAGCCAATCACTGCAGGTTTGATTGGATCACTGCATGGTCGGGTCAATTCATTAGTTAAGATTACTGAAATAAACCACACTTGGAGAGACTCAAATGCATGGTAGTAGACAAGTGCCATGTTGTGGAACAGTTCTATAAGAGCAAGCTCATCAAATAATTTCTGAAAGTCATTATTTATGTCCAGAATTGATTAAGTAAAGTCATTTGAAAGGTCTGAAAGATGTCAGTACCAAAAAAAAAATGCTTCTTAAAAGTTAAAATGAAAACATTTGTTAGCATCTATTGTTTTTTTTAAACATAGAATTTATTTGTTCAACAAGCATTTGTCAGGAACCTACCATGTACAAAGAACAGGGGACCCAGAAATGAATAATTAGACATCTTCTCTGACCTTGAGAAGTTTGCCAGCAGTTGACTGGGTGAGGAAGTAGAAAAATAAGCACATAAATTTGGTGTGATAAAATAGAGATAAATGTAAAATGCTTGCAATGAAAGCCCAGAGAATGGAATAATAAGTGGGAAATCTGGGAAGGCTTCAACTTGAAGGTGATATTTGAAGTATAGACACAAAGTTACTGGGCAGAAAGGAAAAGGAAGGACATTTCAGGCAATTTGGACTGAATGTACAAGAACATGGAGGCATTGAAGGGTATGGCATATTCTAGAAATTGAGTCTAAGTGGTAGCATATTAACTGAGATAGATAAGGATATTTTGAGACCAGTTTGTAAGAGCCTCATATGTGATGCTAAACAGTTTGGATGTTTTACTCCTGAAAATGTGGAACCAGCAATTTTTGTGTCAATGTGATAAGATTTGTACTTTAGAAAGAAAACTCTTATGGCATTGCAGAATATGGATTGGAATTCATTCACTAATTCAACAATATTTATTGAGCCCCTACTATTTGTCAAGCTAGTGGTGGAGATAAAAAGACTCATAAATCACAGTCCCTGCCCTAGAAAACTCAGACTGGTAGAAAAAACAAATATGGAAACAATTACAATTCAGTGTAATGTGTCCTATATAATAACTATGTCCAAAATGTAATAAGAACATAGAGGAGTGTCTAAGTTTGCCTGAGTTACTCAAGTAAAACTTCATAGTGTATGTGACGATTAAACTAAGACTTAAAGAAAAATTAGGAATCTGTCACATGCTCAGAGAAGAAATATTAAGGGTTAAGGAACCAAAGTCGGCCTTTCACTTACCACCCAGAAAGCCAAATTCGGAACCACACAAATGTCTTTTCACAAAGGAGTTAATTCAAAATGGCCACCAAGGGAGTTGCTGCAATTGACACCCTAAAAGCCAGTTCTCCAAAGGATGGAAGTGCTGTGATTATATAAGGGGTGGGGGCAGAGAGTGAAGGATGTGAAGGGAATATGAGCCTTCAAATTTCCAGGCCCAAAGGGTTGCCAGGTAGTCGAGGCATCTTGAGTCACAATGTTTGGCTTTTTTGGCAGGGAGTGTCTTCTCATGGCCACCATCTGGCAACAGTCAACAGGGGTTTGTTTTTGATATTAATATCAACTTCAAGGGACACAGAAGATTTTTGTTAATGATATAGTATGATCAATTTGTGAAGCTCCCGGGAATGCATTTCGAAAGAAATGCATTAATTGCCAGTTAAAGGTAAATCACAAAGAGGAGGTAGGGAAAAGAGAGAACAAAAGGTGGTTAGAGTTTAATTCCATTTAAAGCCTAAATCTTAATCTGAGGGAGATTTTGGTTACAAAATGGAGGGGAGCCAACTAAAGAAAGACATTTTGGCATAGGGAAAATCTAGGGGTGACTTAACATTTTTAGAAATGTAGAGTAAGTTAGCCCCTGCCTCTTCTCTTCTCTGAAATTACCCAAATACAACAAGGAGAATGAAAAACAGAATAACTTTTTGTCTGGACCACAATATTTGGATAAAGGCTGCCAAGTACCATAATCATGTAGGACAGTAAGATGCCCAAAATGACTAGTTTTCAAAGCAGAGCCTAGTTTCTCAAAGTAATTATATCATACTGAGGAATAAAACCAACAATCCTCTGTTGAGAAAATTGGGAATAGGTTCTATAGACTGTAGGTGGAATCTTCCATGGGTCCAAGGGTTTTGAAGTCTGAACAAAGCAATACATTTATGCACCATCTTTGTAGTAATCATTTTGAGGAGTGATAGAGACTGTACTTTGAGGTAAATCTACAGCTTCCAATTTTTAATATTCATTGAATATAGATTAGAATATAGATAAGGAAAGACTAAAATAGCTCTCCCCCGTCCCTCTACTCTCATTCACACACATATACACACACACTTACAACGTGTCCAAAGGAACCTCACTGTGAATCAGGGAAAGTTCCTAAATTCCTATTAGTCAAGAATAGTGCATTGGTCTGTTTCTCACAAGAACCTACTACTAATAACTGGTCTAGGAAGAACTAACCTCATTCAAAGATGAATAGTAATTCAAATGGAACCAGAACAAAATTTATAAAGAGAAACAAGAAAAGTGAGTAAATAAGTAGGAAAAGCAAATGGCAAATAAGCACTCACCAGAGAAATGTTAACTCCAAGCAGAAAAAAACTTGAAACAAAATCATATTGCCATGAAAGGACATAGTATATAAATCCAAGAGCTCAAAGGAGAGTGATAAAGTTATAATGAAACAACAAAGAAATAATATGTGAGATAGTAGAGTTCAGCAAAGTAACAAGAGAAAGCAATAATCACAAAAATGAAGCAAACATTGGAAACAGTATAAAGAAGAACAGGTACTGCTGAAAATACAGTAAGGCACATGAAGAACCAGACAAAGCAAGGAAAATAAATGGAAAAACAAATAGCTTTAGAGAAATAAAAAGTCAAATCTAGGTAAGATGGGCAAAGGGGACCCAGTCTAAATGAAAATATTATTCTTGGAAAAGAGAACCAATTAAAGGGAATAAAAAATATGCAAAGATATATTTCAAGAAATCATTCTAGAAGTTAAATAAGACTTGAATTTATAGGTTGGAAAACCACAATACATCCCAGAAAAAGTTAGAAAGATTGTCAACATTGAGATACATCCTGGGTAAATAACTGGATTTCTTTTTTTTTAAAGATTTATTTATTTATACATACAAGCTGGAGTACAGGCCAGAGGCATGGGGCAGCGAGAGGGTTCATCAGAGACAGAGTGGGGAACAGAACAGGCAGATCAGAAATACACTGCTGAGGGGAGCAGCGGGCAAGGCAGGAGAGGTCTGCCACACCATGTGGGATTCTCCCCGGCCGGGCGTCAAACTTGCATCGCGCCCTGCCGACAGCTCCACAGCGCAGTGCTCAACCGCTGCGCCACCAGGAGGCCCCAATAACTGGATTTCAAGAATCTTTAGCACATCCAAGCAAAATATTTAAGTACATATAAGGGTACACTGGTAATACCTAGTCTTTCAACACTAGAATGCAGTGAATCAGTGCCTACACAGTCCTCAGGGTAAAAAATAGAAACTATAAATTGTGAAGCAAGCAAGATGTCTTTGGCACAAAATTTAAGGTAGTACTCAATCTAAGGTGCCAACCCTACACTTAGTCTAAATAGTGTGCCCTAGGAACCTCACTTCCTTCTGATAATAGAAGAATTGGATTCTCGCTAAAATATATGAAGAATATTTTAGAAATTAAAAATTTAGAATTTTATAAATTTATGCCTTCAAAAAGAACCATTCATAGATACTAGAGCTTAAAACAGAATATGAAAATTATACATTATCAGAAGAAGCATGCATACAGAGAAAATATATGCCATGTCAATTAAGAGCAAATAAACAATAAAATATATAAAAAACAAAATATGACATAATGAGGCACAAAAAAACCCAGCCATATTAATGACTATTAATGAACTGAACACACTGTAGCAGAGACAGATATTTTTCCTATTAGATAGCTATTATGTCCTTACTTAACAATAACCCAGTAATTTCAGTTGGGCTTCTATTCACCAGAATAGACAAACTTTAATTTTCCATGGGTTTGAGCATGTGACTATCTTCTGTTGACAGAATGTAAAAGTAAGTTTTAAATGTAAAAGAAGTGCTATACATACCAACTTTTAGAAAGTATTTTTTGAACAATCGGTGTTTGCCACTCCTCTTTTCTCCCTTCCACTAGTGGAATACATATGTTATGAATGGTGCCATGTTAGTTATCTTGGGCCATGTTGTGTATGGCAGAACAAAATAATGGAGGAACTCTGCATCACAAATGGCTTAATGACTGTAAAGCTGTAATACTAACCCTGAAGTACCTATCCACATATTTACATGAGAAACTTTTCTTTTGTTTAAAAAAACAAATTTCTATCACTTAGAGCTGAACTTAATCCTAGCTAGTACATTCATCTACTGTAAAATATAAATTCTCAAATTGCATCAAATAGCCAAATATCTAATAGGCAGAAATCTAAGATGGCCCCTATCACCTCCACTTCCTGATATCCCTGTGACTGTGTTAGGCTACATGGCAAAGGGGACCTGGTAAATGAATGTAGCTAAAGTAGTTTATCAGTTGACTTGAACATTGGCGGATTTTCCAGGTGGGCCTGAGTTTATTGCATGAGTCTTTTAAAAAATAAAAGTAGCTGGTGGCATAAGGAAAAGTCAGAGATTTGATGTGTGAGATGGATTCAATATGAGGAAGGTTCATTGTGGCTGAGGTGCAGAGTCCTGTGAGGCAAAGTCATTGGTGAGAGTGGTCTCTAGGTGCTGAGTGTGGTGCCTGGCTGACGGAGAGCAGCCCTTCAGTCACCAGGAACATAATTCTGTCAACGAAAGAAGTAAACTTGAATGAGAACCCTGAGATCCCGGTGGAAATCAAGCCTCCTCTATACTTGGATTTCAGCTGTGCACAAGTCCCTGCTATTGTTCTTATTTTCCAGCTTTGAAGCATCAAGCTATCCTACCATTTCCAGTGTCTCTGCTTTGTAGATTCTGAACCCTAAAGCTTCCTCCCTTAAATCTACTAAGCTTTGTCCATTATTCTCTTTAAATTTTAGCCATATCCATCTTAAGTCTTCTCTCCATGACCACTAACCTAGTCCAAACTTTCATCACCTCATGATTGAATGACTAACAATGTCATAGTGGGCTTCCCCAACACACATTCTCTCTTTCCCCCGTCCATGGCCACTCCTATATTAAACTTAACGTTGTTTGAGTCTGCTTGTATTCCTCCATTTCTTCATTTTAAGACCTTCTTTTACTTTCTAATTTCTCCTATATTAAATTTAAACTTCCCTTCCTGGCATTTAAAATAACCCATAATCTGACTCATCTTAATCTTTCCTATTAAATTTAGGCAATGTGCAATTTCCATTATCGTCAGTTCTGTCTCTTCTTGATTTCATTCAGATTGTTCAACTGAGAATAGGCTTGAATCTTTTCTCTACTTAGTCACATCCTATCCTTTCTTCAAAATAAATTTTATATCTGAGCTCATCAGGGATCTGCTTGCTTTGTATTCTAGCCCACATTGACTTCCTTTTCTTAACTCCTACAGTACTCTTATTTTATATTATCTCTAATTGTTTTTGATAATATTTATACTACCTCTCATTGTTCTTCTTCTGGGCATGTGTATGTATGTATTTTCCTTTCTCCCCATCAGGTCTGTAAGTTCCACGAGAACAAGAATGCATCACTTTGACAGTTTAACAGTATTTAGCACAATGTTTTTCTAATGTAGGCATATAGTATAAATAGTTATTCATTGATTACAGTTATTCCAGGCAGTGAGGCTAGTTCATAATGTATTTTTTAGTCAAAAGGACCTTTATTGATGCCTCTTCAAATAAGAAAATGACTGCCTTATCTGCCTGTTCTGTAAATACATGTTTAATGAACTGTTACTAACCTAGAGACATTAAATAAACTGTGTTGTTACATCCCAATTTTGTTTTGTTTTTCTCCCAGTTCCTCGCTTGTTTCCATATTGATCTAATTGGAAACTGACAGTGGCATCTCTGATTTTGCAGTTAATTTGTAATACATTTCTGCAATAATTCTATATGTAGTGATTACTAGATTGTGCTGGTTTTACACTTGAACTGAATTTATAAAGTGATAGGCAGTTAGTGAAGGCTACCCTAGAAGGATGTATATACTTTTCTAGTAAATTATGCTTTTTGGTGGTTTCTAGCAAGTCTCATTCTCCACATAACAGGTGTCTTGTTTATTTTCTTGAACACATCTATGTACATACATTAGTATGTCTATCAGTTAGCACATTTTAATTTGAGAGTGACAGATTACCTAACTCAGTCTAACCTAAGGATTGACTTCACATATGTATTTACATATATACCACAAGGTATGGTTTGGTGACTGGATCGAGGCTCACTTTATAATATCAATATCTAATTTATCTCCATCTCTTGGATCCGGTCTATACTCTGAGTATTAGCTACATTGTCAGACTATGTAGTATTGACAGAAACTCTTCAAATGGGAGAAGAAAAGCGTCCTCTTTTTCCAGTCTCTAGAGACTAAGTGCATCTCATTCCCTTTGGTTTAGCCATTTACTAAACTGTGAACCAGTCACCATGGCTAGAAGAATGAGATTTGCTGATTGTTTATTTTTTAAAAGATTTATTTATGCATACAAGAGCTGGGGTGTAGACCAGAGGTGCAGGGGAGGGAGGTGAAAGGATTAATCAGAGACAGAGTGGAGAGCAGAACAGGCAGAGCCACTGAAATACAATGCTGAGGGGAGCAGCGGGGCGAGACAGGAGAGGTCTGCTGCGCCATGTGGGTCAGCTCCCTGGTCTGGGATTGAACTCGTGCTGCAGTGGCTACGGATAGCTTCATAGTGCTGAGACATAACTCCTTGCACTGCTGATTGTTTAAACACATTAAAGGCCTACCTGTGGAGCCAAGAGTGGGGTCAACCGGACTCTAAATATAGGAGGGTTGGAGAGAGGTAGTTTACCAAAAAAATTAAGGTAGTATTGAACAAAAAATGTTGAAAAATGCTGACTAACAAAAATAGCAATTTACCACCACAGTTAGGCCTAGTAGTTGTTTTTCCTAAGCTTTACTTCGTACTCAGATTGCTTCTGAGCCTCCTATTTTGGGAAAAAATGCTCTTCTGGGTTTTTTTTTTAACTGTTTTATTGAGATATGATTCATATGTCATACAATTCAATGATTTTTAGAACATTTTCATCAACTTCAAAAGAAACTTGCTACCCTTTAGCTATCACTCCCTTCTCTTGTGTCTCCCAACCCTATAAAAACACTGATAACTTCTTGTCTCTATACATTTGACTACTCTAGATATTTATATAAATGGACTCATAAATGTGTGACATTTGTCTTTGGTTTCTTTCACTTTGTATGTTTTCAGGGTTTGTTCATGTCATCAGCATTTCATTCTTTTAATTGCCAAATAATGGCCCATTGTATGGATGTACCACATTTTGTCTAATCACCAGGTGATGGACATTTGGGTGGTTTCCACATTTTTTTTTCTGTTTTCAGAAAGGTTTTTCTCATTTATTCTTTCATGTTTCTGTTCTTCCATCTTGCTGATTTTTTTTAATCATCTTGGATATTTGTATGCATTCATATATCATTTCTCCCAGCTGAGAATCATTTGTACTCTTAGGAATGAGATAAGGGAGGTTTTTCCTCAGATGAAAATAATCTTTTTGTCATATCTGTTGTCATGAGTAAAGTTTTTCTCTACTATTTGTAAGGTATAAAGGCTGTTCCGAAAGGTAACTTTCAAACTTTTTGGCACTGATCCATAAGAAATACATTTTCCATTGCTACTCAGGAAACACATGATATGTGTTTTATATATTCAGTAGACATTTCGCAAAACAGTTTTACAAAACACTACATAAAATGAACTGTGATCCTATCCCATTTTGTTCAGTCTGTTCTATTCTATTCTATTCTGTTCTGTTCTGTTCTGTTCTGTTCTGTTCTGTTCTGTTCTATTCTATTCTATTCTATTCCATCCTCCTCTCCCTTCCCCTACATATTCTTTTGCATCGTTTTTAAACATGCTTTTTGTAATCCCATACATTGCTTTCACTCACACATCACTACCTGAAGTTTCAAAAACACTGTCCAGAAGGATCCTTTTTCTCGTGTTTCTCAGATGATGGTTACAGAATGATTTTTAAATTGTCTGATACCCATTAAATCAACATTTGACAGAAAAATCCCTATATTAACACCATTGTTCTTGACCCACTGACCTTAAAAAGCGAAGGGGCAAATTTTAGCATAATTTATCACATCTAGTTTATCACAACTAGAGCAACTAGAGTAGCTGTACTGTGCACACTACCTCCTCTTGGAAATTAACTTACCTTTTATGACCCGTAAGGTTCTTTGTTATAGGAATCTAATATTTACCACTGAATGTCGTTGCCATGACAAACTCTTTATGGGTCTTTCTATCTGTATTTTAAATGATGTCTTAAGGTGACAAAGTTTTCTGGAATGACAATTCTAAAGGAAGCATAAACAAGATGTTCTTTATGGAAGGTAAAATAACCTGAAAGACTGTTCAGACTCATTTCTTATATGACTTGCTATAATTAAATTTGGTTTTAACAGCTTTAGTTTTAGAAGGAAGGAGAGTTGTCAGTCAGAACTGGAATGGCAGTGAGTAAAGTATGTCCCTAGGATACAATACAATAGTACATAAAAGTGACCTATTTAAAGAAAAAAAAAAGACCAACCCCCATATGTGTGTATGTATGTATATCAGCCCTTTATAGTTTCTAAATAGAAAGTATTTTCTTCCTATGATGACTTTATTGCTGACTTTAGTCTTTCTCCCTCCCCACAACTTTCCGCAATACTAATAATCTGAGAAAACTCCTTCATAGAACCTTCACCTCCTTCATACCTCCTCTACACAAATCTTTCTTTCTCCTTGCCTTTATTTTCCTATCTACCACTCCAAGTGTCTTCTTTTCCCTTTTATATGGTAAGTCCTCACTTAACTTCATCAAAAGGCTCTTGGGAACTGTGACTTTAAGTGGAGCAACATATAATTAAACAAATTTTTGCCTTAGGCTAATTAATATAAACAAGACTTAATTTCCTATGGTATAATTCTGGTGACAAAAAAGCCCCACCAAATTTCCAAGTAAAGACTCAGAACACTTCTCATATTAAAGTCATTTGTGTTCATTCATTCATTTATTTTCCTACCAAGTTAATCCATTACAGGGTCACAGGTGACCAGAGCATATCCTTGCAGCTCAAGATGAAAAGTGGGACCTAACCCCAGAGAGGATGCCCCTCAATAGCAGGCACACTCACAGCCACACACACTCAGACTGGAACAATTCAGAAACACCATTTAGTTCAATGTGTGCATTTTGGAGTTCTCAGAGAAAGCTCCACAGACATGGGGCAAATGTGCAAACTCTGCACAGTGGACCAGGCCTTTTTTTTTTTTAACTTTTTTTAACTCTCTTATAACCAAACAAGCCAATGTTATAAGCAAATGATGTTATTCCAGAACCTGCTATTCTTGTGACTTCCATTTTCAAAAGTATCCATTAATGTAAAAGTGACAGGAAACACAATATGGATTATAAGGAAGGGCAGAAACTTTATCTTCCCTTTTTTGTGTGTCACCTGTCACTTAATTTTTGATTGGAAAATAACTGCAAAATTAAAATTGAGAGGCAACGGCATGCAATGAAGGGCTCAAAGAATCCTAAAAGGAAATAAATAAAGATATTTTAATAGAACCCTCCAGCCTGGTACATGTCCATCATTTTATTTATTCCAACTCTCTCCTTTCGAAAATCTGTATTTCCAGCATAGTTCATCATAACAGTTCCATCAAACTTCACTTTTAGTCTTTTTTTATATGAAGTTGTTATTTCTGTGGGTGAAGAATTTCACATAAAGCAAGTACATTTAAGTCATGCCCAATAATGGTTAGGAAAGGTGACTTTGTATATGTACTTTCTTTTTTTTTCTTTTTTAAAATTTAATTTATATCCTTTACATTGTTGTTTATCCCCTGTAGGTTTCCCACCACCAATTCACCTGTGAAAAATCACCATAGTCCCTTGTGCTCTTTTCTCCCCTATTTTGGTCTCTCTTCTTCCCCCTTCTTTCTAAATGCTCTGCAATGCTCAAATCAGGTAAGTTAGAAAATTCATATATGAAAGCTTACATGCTTCTGTAGTTAAGACTTATCTTTTTTTTTAAGATTTATTTTTTTTTATTTATACATACAAGTTGGGGTACAGGCCAGAGGCGTGGGGCGGCGAGAGGGTTCACCAGAGACAGAGCAGGGAGCAGAACAGGCAGATCAGAAATACACTGCTGAGGGGAGCAGTGGGCAAGGCAGGAGAGGTCTGCCGCGCCATGTGGGATTCTCCCTGGCCAGGCGTCGAACTCACGACGCCGCTGCCAACAGCTCCACAGTGCAGCGCTTAACCGCTGCGCCACCGGGGAGGCCCCATAACTTATCTTGACTTGAGTTAATAAGTATGACTTATCGAGGTGAATGCAAGAAAGTTTGGATACCAGCAATCAAGTGTAAATTATATTAAAGTCTCACAAATATGTGAAATAGCAAACACACTTTCATTTATTCACAAGAATTAATCATTATTAATCTAAGTAACAATAATGAAAAGTGGAGCTAAATTAATGTTTTTTCTTCTTTAGTAATGTTGACTAATATTCAGTCTTCAAGTATAAAATATTTGTTACATGGTCATTTGCAAAGAACATCAGTTTTGACCAATTCAGTTTTACGTTTTTCTATTATCCTACCAGGCAGAGTTTAATGCAGTATAGCTAGGCCTGTGTTATCTTTTATTGAGTAAGTTTATCCTCCTTGCCCAGAGTTAATGCATTTTACTATTTTGAAAATCATTATGTAAACTTAAATGTGTTTTCCACTATTTTGGCTAACAACAATTTAAAGTATCTATTTAGTTGAAGTATGTCTTTAGCTTTTGAGATTCCTTCCCCAAATAGCTTTTACAACACATATTTTTTGTTGTTATATTGCAATAAGTTTTTTATAATTGACATTTTAATGGTGTTTTTTTTCTTGACCCTGAGAATGATACTATGTGTATTAGATTTATACCCACCTTTATTTTTGGTTTAGACTAATAAGTCTAGTATTCTGATAGAAAAAGTATCTTCCTGAACTAATATGCCTCTATTTTTTTGACAAGAAATTCATCTGAATCCCTCACTTCATAGTTCCTTGACCTTCTTCAAGCCAGTGATCACTGCCTCCGATCCTCTTCAGGAAAGTCACTTCCTCTCCTTCCAGTTTTCATCTCAATAAATCACCTCTGGTATCCTCAAGAATTCTAGACCCTTATAACTCTCTTGCTACCTACCTACTTTCAGCTCTTTCATCTTTTCTTCTTACTAATTCTAACACTTCTAAACTGTGAACTCCTTCACATGCATTTACTAATCCTCAACCTTGGATCATTTTCACTTGGTGTTTTCTTTTCTTCATTATGATAATCATTGCCAAAGAAAATCACATATCGGATTGATTGTTGTCACTGCATATTTATAATATTCACCCTTAGCCAAATTCTTAGACTACTCACATCCTTTCATTTTTTCTCTGGTCAGCTCCCTCTCTAGTTACCCATTCTTAGTGCTTTAACACTGTTTTCTTTTAATGACTTAAATTACCCACATCCTCATAGACATCAGAAAATGTTGCTTCCTACCTCATAGGAAAAAAATAGAGGCCATCAGCCATGCTGTTCCCTTAAATCTTATCATCTCGCCTTCAACATACCTGTACTTAGACTTAATTTTTTTTCAACTTGTTAATGTTTTAAGATTTTGACATCTATGTTAAATGTCATGGATCTGTAATTTTCTTAGCTTGTGTTGTCCTTGACTGGTATATTTATACTGTCCTTTTTTAAAGAATTGGGTAGCTGTTCTTATAGATTCTCTGGAATTGTTTGTATAAGATAGGGATAATATATGATAGGGGTAGACACTTCTCTTAACAGAACCTTCACAGAAGTTGTCATCCTCTTTTTCAATGTCAAATCTCATATGAGTTTAATCCCACTGGCACCTCGTCTCCTCTAGAGCTTCGTCTTTTAGTTCTCTTTCACTTGCATTATTAAGCTCTACACGAAATTGTGTAAATACTTCATCTTTTACCGTCAAGTCCTCAGTCTTCATGGATTTTCTGTTAAATTTCTCAGGTATTTACTCAAACATGACTGACTTTGCCAATCCTTATTTGACCTTACTATCTACAACTTCAGATTCCTTAGCCACACTTATACTCCTTATCCCCCTTCTCTATTTTTTTCTCTAGCCCTTGTTATCATAGAACATTTTAAAATGTATTTGTCTTACTATTTTTCTGCTTTCCTTACTGGAATATAAACTCCATGAGGCAGGGATTTTTGTCTCAATGCTTATCAATTATAACAGCATTGGATACATAGTATGAGCAAAAATAAGTATTGACTAAAATATAGAATATGAGCAAAATAAGTATTTATTAATGAAATGAACAAATGAACTATAATTTGACTTCTATTTTCACTACATTTACATAAATATCATCATTGATATTATGGCCAAATCCAGTAATCTCATTTTGTTTCCATCCTACTTGAAACTTCAGAAGACATCAGTACTATGGTTCAACTTTTCCCTTGGGAAAAAAATGGTTTCTTTAAGTTCGCCAAAATTTTTAGATTCCTTCACTCCTATCTCTTCATCTTCTTTCCAATGTTCCCTAGAGATCTGTTCTTAGAAATATGTTTTTCTTTTTTATTCTACTTTTCTGAGAAATATCATCCACAAGCACATTTTTAAACACCACTAGTAACTTCCCAACCTAGATGTCTAGTCCCCACTTTCCTTCAAAACTATTTTTAACTGCCTATTAGACATCTGTAGTGTGGCCACACATTCTTTAGACAACAGAACAGATATCAGTGAATTATCTTCTCTCCTTTCTGGATGCCTTATTTTAATTAATGGCATCTGTCCAATCTCCCAAGGTATGTACATTTTAATTTATTCTAGGCTCCTTCTCTCCCACTTCAATTTTGCTCCAACTTTACTTCTTAATTCCGTTTCTCACATATGTATTTTTTCTACATCTAACATATCTGCTTTAGTACAAACCCTTAGTTTTTCACATGTGATATGTGATAGTCACCTAGCTGATTTTTCTGCCCGCCCTCATCCAGTCCAGCTTTTACACTGTCACAGAAATACTTTTGTCAATGCAAATCTCCTCAGCCTAGTCTCCACTGGAAACATTCACTGTCTATCCGTTATGTTTTGTGATACATTCCTATAACCTACACTTTTTATATAAAGTCTGACCTCAGCCTACATCTTCAACTACTGAAACTCTATGGACATATTTGTTTATTTACACTGCTTTCAAATACACCAAACAACCTATACATTTCCTGTTACCTGAAATGTCAATTCCTTTCCCGTATATCTGGCAAACCTCTAAGCACTATCCCAGTAGTCAGTTCAATATCACTTCTTTCTGCTAATCTACTCCAAGTCTCACAGTCACCTTGCTTTCTGATCTTATTGTATTCTGTATTATCATCTCCATTAACAAATATGCTTATACTGTATTTTAGAAATATAATTTAATTCTTTATCTCTCACTGCACTGTGAGTCCTAGCTCCCAAGTAATTCAGATAGTCTAGCTGAGGAGCTATCACATATACCCGAAAGATGAAATAGTATTGAGAAATACTATTGAAATAGTATTGGAAATCAAGATCGGATTAGATGGCCATGAAGATCTACACGGAGGAAGTGAACTTTAAAAGTCGAAGTGAGTTTTGGATAAATTGAGAGGTGAGGACTCAGTATTTCACTTAAGGATTACAGTCAGACAATATGAGAAGTTTGGACTGGAATAAAAAGTCCAAGAGTAGTGAGATCGTTGTTGGGACAGGGAGATTTGGATTTAACTGTGGATTTTCTGAATATGATTACTTTATTATTGTGTTGCTTGTATGTGTGCACACGCACATGCATGCCGTTTAGACAGAAGGCATAACTTGATCGATCTATCATCTGTCCTTTCCTACCCATCCTCATTCCAAATCAAGCAGATCTAAATGAAAATTTTTCTGTAGGCCTTGGAGAATCTGATTATGTTCTGGCATTATCCTGTATTATTTAAGACTGTCCTCCTGGAGTCTCTCAGTTCACTTCGACCCAATCTCAGATCTCAAGGGCCAAATTATACATTGCACTAATTCTGAAGGGAAAACGGGAAGAAGAGAGGAGGTCATAAATGGGATAAAATGTGAATCACAGAGATCATTTTCTTGATGTGGTAACAATTTTCGGCTGATAAGGTGAAGTGGTAATAAAAGCAGCAGTGCATATAGTTCTGCAGTTTGAACAGCAAATTGTAGCCATAGCATTGGATGTCCCTCTTGCTCTCTGGTTGTCTCTTTATTTGGAACTCTAAGTTAATTAAACTTGGCTCTCCTAGTGTTTGAATGCCAATTCTAAATGCCTGTGGTGAGAAAATCACAGCCTATAAAATCAGTCAAAATCTACATTCTAGAAGAGTCATCACAATTGATAGTGATATTTCCTAACGTCCTTTCATCCTAGTATCCCTGCTTTTTGCTGTACTGTTTTTTATAATTATTATCTGTTGAGATTAGTGGTTTGCCCTTTTCTTTCTGGCATGGCACATTGTACAAATGCTTTGTGGTAGGACTTTAATTTGTTCATGATGACACTCTTTCTGCCTTTGCCCATGGGAAAAATTAAATTGAGTCATTCTTCCTCTGGCCTTCTTCAGCTACATATCCTGTCAGTATGATGTTTATCTCAACTTGCCTATTGATGATTACATTGATTGTGTCGTATTCCCGTATGCAGCTCTGTGCTACCAGCTTTTTCGTTTTGTAGGGTTTACTTCCTTTAAAAGGAAACCCATGTGAACTAAAAAAAAGTCAGCAATCTCCTGATACTAAAGAACAGAGCAACCCTTGACATCGGTTATCAGCCTCTCTGTATTTGATATAACACAAAGAGGAAATTATGTGAATGACAGAATATATAAAGCTGTGTGGTGATGAACCACATTGTTGCCAGACTCAGCTATAATAACTCATACTGAGATTTTATTTTAAATCACTGCCAAAGGGAGTGCTGAAAAATGTAACAGATTTGGGGGAAGAGAAGTAGGATTGCATCTACTACCTTTGGGTGAATAGCAAGACTACCAATTTCTCTATCACTGAATTTTCATGTATTTTCTGAAAGGGAAGTAGGGTTTTAAATATTGGGTCTTGTGTTAATTTTTTTGTTCTTTTTCATGTCCTATTTAACACAGAAATTGGTTCTGAATCTCAGCTACCTACTAACTGCCACCTTGGACAAATTCCATAACCTCTTAAAGCATAGCATAGTACCTGATGTACAGAAAGTGATTTATAAAGTTCAGCTCTGTGCATCTGTTGGTGGTTTGGCAGGAGAGAGTTGGTAGACAAATTAGCTGATTGAGTGAATGCTTCTGCCTCCTACTGGTTGGTGTGCCACCCAACAGACTATAGATAAAACAATAGTATTTGTTTTCTACTGTGTAAAACATGAGAACAAAATTAAGGACTTCGAGCAACAAAAATTTATTTTGGGAGAGAGGTATTTTTATTGAAGTAACATTGCAGTTTAACATTATGTAAGTTTCAGGTATTCTTTGTTAAGAATCAACATGCGTATATACTCCGTTAAGGTTGCTCAGCTATAGTTCAAATCTGTTATTACCTCACAGTTGTTATGAGTCAGGAATCAGGGCACACCCAACTGGATTCTATGCTCAGAATCTCACCAGACTGAGCTCACCATGCTAGTTGGGCTTCAAATCTTATATTAGGAGTCTCTTCTTAGCATATGTGGTTGTTGGCAGAATTCAATTCCTGTGGTTGTAGGATTGCATTTTCCATTTTCTTGCTGGCTGTCAGCCAGGGGTCACTCTCAGCTACTAGACACTATTCTGTCGCCCTTGCCTCATACCTCATAGTTCCCTCCATTGGTCCACTCACAGCATGATAGCATAGCTTCTTCAAAGTCAGCATCAGAGAGAGAGAGAGAGAGAGAGAGAGAGAAAGAGAGAGAGAGAGAGAGACTGTACTACATGTTAATAAAAGTACATATGTAAACGGTAATATATTAGGGTAGTGATATGCCTTCTCCTTTGCCATATTCTGTTGGTTAGAACCAAGCCATAGGTTGTGTCTATACTTAAAGGGTGTGGAATTAACATGGGAGACTTTCTAAAGATTGTGGGCCAGGGTACTCAAAGATATAATAGATAATTCACTGCCATAAAGCCTAAAGCCTAAGATAAATAATGGGTGTGTCCCTTAATAATACTTTAATCTGCGTGAGGAGAACAAATATCAAATACCTCTCATTTATTTTTCCTAAGTGTATGACTTTTGAAACTAATGTTTTGGGGATTATTGCTCTAGCATTTTATTTTAAAAATATTAGTTACACAAATAACACATGATTATATGCTTATTGTGAAAATGAAACCCATACAAAAGTATGGAAATGAAAACTCCTTTATTCTTCATCCCCCATCCCACTCCATCCCCCTGTCCAAGGTGCTCAATTATGATAATTTGTTAGTTATCTTTCTATAATATGTCTTAATTGAGGTGATACATAACATTATATTAGTTTCAGGTATACAACATAATGATATGATTTTTATCCATATTGCTAAATAATCACCATGAAAAGTCTACTTAACATCCTTCACCATACACAGTTACAAATTTTTTTCCTTATGACGAGAATTGTTAAAATCTGCTGTCTTAGCAACTTTCAAATGCACAGTACAGTACTGTTAACCTCAGACACCATGCTGCACATTACGTCCCTATGACTTATTTATGTACATAAATATATGTAACTTCCCCCATGTCGGTACCTTTTACTATTTTTCAAATATAAAATGGAATCATGTGTTGTTTTCTAACTTGCTTTTTCCTTTTCCTAACAATACGCATCAGAGATCTTTCTATGTCAACTTACATAGAACTGCCTGTGCTCCTTAATGTTCTTTTACATGTATGGACAATCTGGCAGTCTCTAATTTTTTGCTTTTATCACCAACACTGCAGTGAATTCCATGTACATACATATTTGCAAACCTGTGGAATTATCCTGTAGGAATAGACCCCCTAGATTAGAATTGATGAATCAAAGGTAAACATTTAATATTTTGACAGGAACATAAATGAGAACTATCTGATATGTACATACTGCAAAAATGTCCTCCAAAAGTAATTCCTGAAGTATAATTTTATGTAATGTAATTTGTTCCTGGTATTTAATGTGTGCATATGTGTATTCAAATTGCTTCAATCCAGAGTAAATTCTTCAGATTCCAGTTTATTTTTTTAAGTTAACATTGGTAATACCAGCTCTACTATTTGATGTCTGCATTGAAAGTCCACTCTGAATTTTATCCATTATGGAATAGTAATAATAATAATAATAATAATATAATCTTTAAAACAATAATATCTTTTAAAAAGCAAAACAAAATACAGAGTGAAAGGACATTTTTGAGACAGTCTGGGAAATTTGATTATGAACTATCTATTAGGTAACATAAAGAAATTATTGTTAATTTTGTTAGATGTGATCATGACATTGGCTTATAAAAAAAAGTTTGTATTTTTTTATTATCCTAAAAATACAGCAGGTCAATAAAAAAATAGCAATAAAATGAAAATGTCCTCCAAAAGACTTCATACACTTAACAGTTCTATCAGCGATGTGTCCTTCAGAGTGCTCCCTCTTTTTCTCAGAATGATCTTTACCACATCATCAGTGCACTACTTTTTGTGACTCGACAGGGGGAGCAATAGAAGGCAGTGAGCTTGGAGATCAGAGGAGTGGGAGAGCAATGGAAATTTCAGCAAAAGCTGGTGGTGCCCATTTGGCTGGCTACAGAACATTGAATTACCTGTCAGTTTTTTAAAATGACTTCCAAAGCTGTATTTTATCAAGACATACTATATCTCATGGTATATAAAATTAGAGTGCTCATTCTTATTTAGTCCACATTATGTACACATACCTACATGTGAGGGGAGGGAGGCAGAGGGAGAGAGCATGAGGATAGCTCATTTAGAGAGTGAACATTTTGGTAGTATAAAAAATATCAGGGAATGTTGATAATGCATGTTATTAACTCAACAGCTTTAAGAGTCCTTCTTCAAAGCCATTTCCAAATCACCTATGATTACATGATTAGAGACCTCTTAAAACAAGTAAAATAGTTCTGTAAACTAGGTTATGTATCAGAGTACTAAAAAGCCTGCTGAGAGCTATCATGTAAAAATGTCACAATGCATACCCCCCAAAAAAGAAGCACAATTGCCTTGATGATATATAATAAAGCCAAAAAATATATATTGTAGGATGGTATTGCTGGGGTTGCGTGGAGATTTTTCAATTTGCTGATTACAAAGCCTACTCAGAATCTCAAGGCTCATTCCAAACCATTGTGGTTTGTTGAGACCTGCATTTCTTGTTCAGTCTTCTGAAAGTAATTATGAATGCTGCAGAAATACTCAATTTTATTCAATTTCTGACAGCTACATTCTGATAACTACTCCCATTTATTTTTTTTTTGTTTTGAATGAGAATATATAGGTGGAACACAACAAGCAAATAAACCTTCTTTCGCCATGCTTTCTGTTTAGTACGCATACACTTTCAATTAATTATGTCTACAATTTGTGGATCGATCATGTAAAGTGGTAATCTTGGCTTAGTCCAATTGGTTTAATCACCCTGAATTACATGTCCAATACAGAAGTTATAGACAGACTATGCTGCCAACGCTGAAAGTTGCTGATTACAGGACAGCATTGGTAAATAGTGTCTTGAAAGATTTGAAGATATTTTGTACACAATTTCTAATGAAATGATTAACCAGATGTATATGGTTTCTTAAGTTTAGCAATAAATTATTCCCAGTATATTCTAATTTCCAAAAATATGTCATAGTGAAGCACTGCTTTTGTACTATGCACTGAAAAGAAAAACAGACAATGTGTTTAGGAAATGCTACTAACCATATTCACCTCTTTGTAAGTGATGATACATATCAGTCTATTAAAGGCTCTAAGAAGACCAAAATAAAGAAAGCTGCACAGATATATTTAACAGAGTTCCTCTGATTTATTTATATTGAGAGCTCGTTTCTCTTAAAGCACTCACTAATATTCCCATACATTAACAAATACTGATTTAAGATAGATCATTACTTGTGTTAACATTACTTTGCTATAAAATGTTTATTTCAGCGTATACCACGAGAGTTACATGTCACTTGATACATTTGGTGAGAATTTTAATTCCTTTTAAAAATACAAATATGTCTCAAAACATTAAGGCAATATATTTTTGGCCGGCAAATTGATGATAGCTTTTGTTTATAAGACTTATCATAAGGGGCTTATTAATTAAGATGGTTGAATTAACCCCACAATGGGGAAGGAGATAATGGATTTCTGGATAACCACGCCCCTCTTTTCAAAGATTCATGTTAAATAAAAAATGCAGGCCTCAGAAGATGTCATTTGATGAACCCTCATTGTTGAATTAATTTATTTTCCTGTTATCATCGTAGACTTTGCTTGTGAAAGATAATCTAAGGGCACCTCAGGCACTAGATAAAGAAGGACTGCTGGGTCACCTTCATCTAAGTGATGAACTGATAACTGTGATTGAAAATTGTAGTCAACTTAAAACAAAACAAAATTTAAAAAAAAGGAAATTACTGTCAAATGGAAGTGTAGCTTCGGAAGCTGATCCCTTATAAATTGTATTGAAGGCGAATCTGCACCTGCGCCATGCTGAATCACTTCACTTGGATTATATTTAATGGCAATTGGAAATATCCTTGTTCCTTATGCTCTTATTGCACGGTACTTTTTTCGTGGTGGTGCAGCCCAGAAAGTCAAGTTTATTGAGAAATAAATTCTCAGTGTTTCATATGTTGTCTTTAAAGAAACAGTGGTCACCACCTGCCGCTCGACAACCAAGGATGTCGTTTTTCTTCACAGTCAAAAGAAGCAGGTCAGCGATTTCCTAGCAGGACCAAAGTACCAGAGGTTGCTTTTTCCCTCCACTTGATCATAGCCAAGGCTTATACCTCATACGGTTCGAGGAATGTATCTTCCTAACCTCCCTCCAACTGATGCATTCCCCCAAGAAGAAAAAAGTATTTCTACATTGTCACAAGGCCTGAAATTTCATATTATCCTCTCTTTGGGGCATGAACACATTTAATACGTCTTCTGTGGTGGCTGAATTTTGGCCAAGTGCATAGTCATGTAAAACTTCTATCACTTCTCAGCCTTTGGTTAATCCTTTCCCTGTGCCTGGAACAGTCCTCTCTTCTCTCTCTCCCCACCCACTCATCCATTTCTTTCTCCACCTACCAGACTCTGATACATCCTTTTATATCTAAACTTTGATGCCGCTTTCTCCAGGATGTTTCCCTCCCCCCTCCCATGCACACCCAGTCACAACCTGTTATTGCCTCACTTGGTCAAAAAAAAAAATAGAAATCTTGGTGTTTTTGAGTATGAGACAAAATGTATTTTTAGAATAATTAAGTGTTCTCCTTTAATTAATTTTAAAGATTTATTTTATTTATTTATGCATACAAGAACTGGGGTGCAGGCCAGAGGTACAGGGGGTGAGAGGATTCACCAGAGACAGTGGGGAGCAGAATAGGCAGATTGACTGAAATACACTGCTGAGGGAAGCAGCGGGCGAGACAGGAGAGGTCTGCTGCGCCGTGTGGAAGCTCTCTGGCCAGGGATTGAACTCATGCTGCAGTGGCTGCAGATAGCTTCATAGTGCTGAGACTTTAACCCCTACGCCACCAGGGAGGCCGTCCTTTATGTGGTTCTCTAGTTGTAATGGACCGACTTGTCACTTGGTGTGCTTATTATCCAGGCAGAGTCCTTCTTTTTCTTTTTTTTCCTTTTCCTGAGTCCTTAAATATAACATTATGGAATGAATTGCAGTCCCCAATTTCCCCTGTCACCAATTGGAGGATTATTTGTCTGCATTCATCTTCATATGACTTGCTGTATACATTCCTGTGGTATAAATATTCTTTCCCACTGATTTACTTCAGCAACTTGTTTTTGCTAATAAAATGTGGAGTGTCCAGTATTCAAATTCAGAGCAAAGACTTTATCAGAGATTGTGTGATTTTGCCAGCCTCTTGTGGTTTCCCTTTGCCTCATAGTACCAAGTCTTAGAAAGTTTGGATCTTAGAAAGAAAAGAAGGGTGCAAAAGAGCACCCCATGCAATAGTAAGTTTCATGTAACAACTTGAGGGTCATGGGGCCTAGACATATTCTGTTATAGTAAATGATACCCATGTGTCAGTGGCTTAATACATTTACAGTGAGTTTCTAGCTAATTTTACTATCAGGAACAGGGTGTATTCTGTATTACATCACTTGTGATAGGTCTATGAATAGGTGACTGATATAGGTGATCCATGGGATCACATTTTAAGTAACAGTGTAGGGTTGAGAGTGATAGGGAGAGAGAATGTAATATAAATACATAAAAATAAACACCATCTGCATCAAGCCAATTGTAGATACTTCCCTAAAAATACAACACCAAATGGCAGATAGTTTTCAAGGAACCAGGTGAAGAATATATTTTACCTCCAGCACAACTTTTATTCATGTTTGCCTAAGTTCCACAATGAGTGACATATAATTCTTCAATGTGAAATATTAGTTTTGTGGAAGGGTCTGTGGTTAAATGCCCTAGCAATCATTAGCTATCAAGAGTATGTAGTCTTTTACTGGACGCCCTCAAAACGTAAGTACAAAATTACCACCCCTCCCCCTCCACTGCTACTACCCCATTCAATCACACAGCCTGAAATGGAGAGGCTGCTGCTGGGAGCACCAAAGGGAATGTTGTAGAAGGGGAACTTTCTCTTAATAATCCCATGTAGATCTATAGACTACAGACCTTGCATCTGTAAGAATCTGAGAATAACTTGGGTGAGAATGTGTCTTGTCTGTTTGCCTGGCAACAGATTCTAGAATTAAGTAATTACATGCATTGGGAAATGATAACCTGGAATACACCTTTCCAATAGGTTGTGTGTTATAAATGGTAAATTCTGTGTTTGTATATCCCCCAAAATTGCTTTTGACTTGACTAGAAAATCCAGTGTCATAAACTCTAGATGCAGCAGTAGAGACTGCCTGTGTCTAAGGAAAGATTCCACAGAGCACTGAACTAGAGAAAGATGAGTCTGTTACATAAACTGCTTCTAGGGAGGAAATGAGGAAAGCCACTTGTGCATAGTGTGCTTCCCCTGTGAACAGAACTGGGAAGCTGGGAAGTTGATAAAGTTCTTGATTCTACTCTGGCTGCTAATGGTAATAAATCATTGAATGCATCTGTTCATTGCATTCCTACGCTATCCCAGGAGAGGAATATATAACATAAAACTTCTAGGAAGTTAAACAAGAACACAAAGCAAAGAAAATACATAAGGAAAGCAGGCATCTCCATGAATGGAACTGCAGTTGCCAAAGAGTGCTGCTGAGGAGGTAGGGCAGCCCAGCCAGAATCTGTGCCATGGCTCCGTGGATTTATCGGGAATAAACAGTCAAGTCTGTACCTTTCCTTTAAAACAAATGCAATTTGTGCTGAAAGAAAAATGCTAAGAATATCTGAATTTCCTCCTAATGGGCTGCTCTAGTACCTAAGATATATGTGAGAATAACTTTATTGGCTGTTACTCAGGTTCTTCATGCATTTTTCAGATTAGCTGAAGAACCACTAAGGAGGAGTTTTGAGGTGAGGAGCCGAACTCTGAAATGGGGCAGTGGAGAGGTAACAGAAAACAGTTGTCCCTAATACTCTCCTAAAGTTCAAATGAAGTAGCAAATAGCACATTCATTCAATTTCCAAGTATTGAAGTATTGCAAATAGTGGTAAGAACAAGGGTTTCCAGATGAATAGAATGCTGGGCAGAGCTGCTCAAGAAGTTAATGAAGTTGGCAGAGGATTAGAGAAGTAAAGGATAATACATCTTAAATAAAAATATTATCTCATTTTGCAATGAACAATGATTGACAAGAACAAGTTTTGTTTATTACAAGTAATAGACATATTGTTGACTATCGATATCTAATTCTAATGTGACTGCTATGCCAATAGCAACCCCTAGTAGTGATTATTTTTCATTACTGCATTGAGCTCAGGCTAGGCAAAAAATGATACTCTGAATGACAACATTTGAGACTTCTACTGAAGTATGTCCATGCTTGAGGAAAAGACCTGATAATTAAAAAAAGAGGTGGAGGGCCTCCCTGGTGGCGAAACGGGTTAAGTCACAGTGCTATGAAGCTATCCAGAGCCACAGCAGCAGGAGTTCTATCCCCAGCCAGGGAGCTTCCCACATGGCGCAGCAGACCTCTCCTGCCTTGCCCGCTGCTCCCCTCAGCAGTGTATTTCAGTAGATCTGCCTGTTCTGCTCCCACTCTGTCTCTGGTGAAACCTCTCACCCCCCGCTCCCCATACCTCTGGCCTACACCCCCACTTGTATGCATAAATAAATCTTTAAAAAAATAAAAAAAGATGTGGAACTTTGTAGGCAATTAGAGCCATTGGATCCAAGGGACCCTCGAATGACTGGCAGTTATGATGCCTAGGAATTCTGTGCAGTTTGATGGACTCAGGATAAATCAAAGTTACTTGGTTTCTTTTTTTCAGGAAAATAATCCCATTGTATTCTGACCTCTGGCAAGAAATCTTTGGCAATTAACCTGAAAATGAATCCAGGGTGCCATGAACCAAATTGTGTCCCCCACCTCCCCATTCATATATTGAAATCCTAATTCCCAATGTGACGTTATTTGAACATGGGGTCTTTGGGAGGGTATTAGGTTTAGATGAGGTTATGGCATAGAACCCTTGTGATGGGCATTAGTGTCCTTAGAAAAAGAGATACCGGAATATTTGGTCTCCCTCTTTCTGTCATGTTGAGGATACAGCAAAAATACAGTCATCTGCAAACCTGGAAAAGAGTCCTAACCCAAGCTCAACCATGCTGACATCCTTATCTCAGATATCCAAGTTCTAGGACTTTGGCAAGATGAATTCCTGTTGTCTCAGCCACCCAGTCTATAGTATTTTGTTTTGGCAGCGCAACCTAAGATAATGTAGTTGTCATTCTGCCTCCGACTTAGTTTCCTTTGGAGCATCAGTAAAGAATCTGCTGCTCATGAGCAAAGAACAGGTGACATTTTGCTTATCAGTCTCAGATCTTTCAAACCCATTTGCAGTTAGTTAGGCAAACCCTGAGAAATTTTACAGGCTTTGGATTTTTTCATTCATTCATTTATCCAGTTCACAAATATTTAGTAAGCACATACTTGGCATCAGAAGTTACACAAGGCATTGAGTTATGGTAATAGGCATTCTTGGCAGTAGGGTGAGAGTATGGAAATCCCAAGGGGTGATGAAGAACTATCAGAAAGAGACCTGGAAGACTGAGGGGAAGTGAAGATAAGCACCTATTTCATGATTTTGTCTGCACCTGGCTCAGAAAACACTACAAATGTCGGATTAAATACTGCAAACTTTGAAATATTTCTAGGGAACTAAGTGGACTTTCTAGAGGCCAGTTGTTCAATTACAAATATAACTTGCTATATGTTTTTTTAAAAAACAGACAGCAAATAAGTCAGCTTAGGGTGATTGTATACATGAGAGACTAAGTTGTTTGATAGGTTCTTGATATGTCTTAAGGGCTTTATTTACAGATCTTCGATAGTTTATATAAACCCCAGCAGGGCTTCTGTTTCCATTACGATGATCCTGGCATTGCATATCTTCCTGTTCAGTAAGTAGATGGTGGTTTGAGAGCATCTGAGGTGATGAAGAGGTAGTAGGTCTTGACCACATGTAAAAGGGCCAGTAGGTGGCATGTTGATTCCATGTCTATTGCATCCTCTCCAAATTCATCCGCTTTTTTTTTTTTTTTGTCTTTTTTGTTTCATTCTCAGAAAGAGGCAGCCAGATTACTCTCTGGCTAGCCATGATGGGTCACAACCTCTGCTCTGCATGCAGAGCTTTTGAGAAGCCCCAGGTTACCAGGAATGAGGCAGAAACAATTGTACGTGATTGGTGCGCCTCTAGACTGAGTTTTGTCCGCTCTTTCCTAATAATGGGGAACACATGTTGTGTACCGAGGAAGCCTTTCTGCCTTCACAGGAGTCCTTGCTTTCATTTACAGAATACAGACTCCCTAAGTATTATAGCTGCATTTAGTTTTAGTTTAAATTCTATTGCTTATCTGTTTGCTCCTTTGTTTTCCCTTTCTTGAACCAAAAGGACAAAAAAGATTGTGCATTTATCTAAGTGTGTGCTTTCCACTGAGGTAGAATGACATGGGGGAAAGTACTTGCTCTACCCAACTGAGGGTAATGTTTAGAGACAGCTACTGTTTTCTGACTTTTTTGTTGCCTGTCATTTTACCGAAAGTATCTAGTTACATGGAAAGGTTTAGTCTTCTAAGCCCTCAGGTTCAAACTCTCAGAAGTAATTTTAGGCAGAGACATATCTTATGCATGGTGATTATGTCCCTATTTTGATCAACAAAAAAGTGTTAATCATCTAGAAATAAGAGCAGTGAATCATATTCTAATTTCATTACTGTCTTGCTAAAGAAATAGAACTGACATATAAAAGCAAACTGGCATGTTAACTTTGCTGTAACATATTAATGCTTAAGTAAAAGTATGATATGTGTATATAAATACACATATTTATACACACACGTACCACCAGGTATTTTTTCAGCTCCTTTTAAGGCAAATTCCGTTAGTATTGAGCACCTTGAGGTGCTCAAATGGACAGTTGGCGTTGGGCACTGATTTGTATGTTTTTTAAGTATGATCTGATTTGCTTGGGGAGAAGAAATCAGCAGCCCTTTAGAATATTAGTCATTTCAGAGGTTTTGTGTTATGACCTTTGACAAATTCATGTGTTTTTTTTTTTTTTTTTTGAGCTGTACAGCAGTCCCTCTTCTTTATCTTTTGCACATTCATCTGCAAATGTGCACTCAGGGGTGTGCTTCTAAAGTTTGCCATTTAACATAATTTGTATACATATAAAAATACCTGAGCAGACATTCTGGGAATTAAATAAATACCTAATTTTTTCCATACTTACTGGTTGTCATTGCAAAATGAATAGGTAATACTCAAAGGTAGATGATGGTTCAGATGGAATTTGAACTAATATGTTATAATCATATTATGCTCTTAAATATTCAGTATGAAGCTGTTCAGTCTTGAGGGTCTCCCAAGAGAGTTTATTTGATGGAGAGGGGTGGGTGCCAATAGAACTTATGAAAGTAGCTTTTGCTCGTAAGGGAATATCAAGCTATCATTCCAATGACATCATTATCATAGGTTATTTTGATGAGCCCCATGCATTCATCTAATGGTAGGTATACAAGGAAAGAAGTATGCTTTTAAGGTAGTGTCCAGTAGTCAATATTATTATCTTCATTTGAAAGATGGAAGAACAGAGGTCCAGAGATGTCAAGCCACATGTCCAACTTATAAGAAGTCATTGCCAGTGATTGAATTCTCAAGGTTCCAATCCTGCACTGTTTCCACTGCTGTCACTCAGCTGTAAAGCCATCAGGGATTTACTCTAAGCAAAACTAAAAACAGCAGGACCTCCTTCATGTGTGATGTACCAAAGAGATAAGGTCCAATCACTTGACAGAATGAATTGATGCTGATTGCATCTGAAGGACAAGGATCAGATTTAAAGGGGCTTTTTGTTATTTTTGCATCCATACCTAAAATGATCAGTGAAGTGCTTTACTTAGAATAAATGCTATAATGAGAATGTTTCATTAATTTTTCTGTTCTTAATATGGTGCCCTTTTATGAATGATAGACATTTTCATTGAATGAACACAGCTAATGTTGTCATTCTGTCTAATCAGCAACATTTTAAATTACCCTTTTCTAAAATGAGGCACTCCAGTTTCTTCTACCCCGAGTCTTTTCTAAACACACATACACACACACACACACACACACACACACACACACACACAGTCTTTATTTTTCTGTATCAAACCTTTAAGCATATCAAAAAGTGCAGAAAATATATTTATGTTTCTACAACTAATATTAAACTCTTATTAACATCTTGCCACATTTTTTATAGTGCTCTTTCTTTTTAAAGAAACAAAATGTTAAAGACTTGTGCAAAACTCTACTCCTTTCCTTCCCTTTTCTCTCATGAGATAGGATTTAATTTGCATTATTTCATGTATATTTTCATAATTTTGCTATATATGCAAGTACACATCGCTAAAAATTACTAGAACCATTTTACCCTTAAGATTTACGTAACTGTTGTCCATGTTTTACAAATTGTTTTTTTCAAACAGCTTTTTGAGATTTGTCTGTGTTGATACAGATAGATCTAGACAATTTATTGCTGTTTAATATTCCATCCCATCAATAAACCACAGATTAGTTAACCACTTCCTCTTCTAATAGACATTGAACTAAATTAATTTTTTTATCATCATAAACTAGATTTCAGTAAACTACCGTATTCCTATCTCCTGAAATACACATTAAAGAGTTTTCTAGAAAACAAATCTAGAAGTAGAATAGTGTTTTCATCTTCAAATTTTCTAGGTATTCCAGATTGTCTTCCAAAGTAAGTGTATGCATTTTCCCTCCTACCTGAAGTGTATAGCTATTGCTGTTGCCTTGTATCCTCACCAATACTTGATGTTATTAGACAGATTCAATTTTCCAGTATAATGGATGTAATAGAAACTTGTTACTAGTGGGATTGAGTATTGCTCCATAGTTATCTGTTTTTGGGGTTTCTTCCTTTGTGAATTGCCTCATTTTGACATTTTCCTAGTTTTTGAGCATTTTGTTTTTCTGATTGATTAGTAGGAGTTCTTTATATATTCTGGATACTGATCCTTTATCATCTGTATACATTGGAAATATCTCCTCTTTGTCTGTGGCTTATCTAACCTTTTACAGTCTTTCTCTTTAATTTTCAAATGAAAAATAAATGATATGAAATATGTGCTCCTGCTGTATTAAGTGATAAAGTTTAGGTGCTGTCTGCAAATACATTTTTTAAATCTTTCCTCCATATATCTTCCAATCTTATTAAAAATCCTAAATTTTAGAAAGATCACTGCATCTCTATGATTACAAAGCAAAATAAGATTAATTTTGTATTTTACTAATGTGGTGCACATTTTTTTCTACTCCTCTTGGTCTTTCTGCTTCAACACAAGAGCTAATTGCTTATGCATTTACCAGGCCCATCTGCCCAGTTGAAGGAACAGTCTCTAGCTAGAGAGCTGCTCTTCATGAGCTTGACAAGCTGGTATGAGCTGGTATGCCTGAGGGACGTGTCTAAAGTCTCTCTGCTCATGTTTTATCCTGTTTGATTTCATTTTCTTTAAGTGTGAACAATGTATTTTCTGTTGTGAATAAGATTAGGAGCATACTTTTCCAATACACATCTGTAAAATAAAAAAATGTTTGGCAATGCATTTTTGCTTTTTTACACCTAACCAGGTAGCAGTTAACATCCATCTCTGCAATGATGCAAAATTCTGTTTTTTTCCTATCTAACCTATAATTAAAATAATGCTGTGTTTAAAATATATTTTCCAATGTCATCATTCTTGTGAGTTCTAGCAATTCCTTTTCGTTATCCTATAGGCCCAATAGACATTTTAGATATAGAAGAGGCTGTGTCACTGCACTCAGATGCGATTGTTTAAAGTTCCTCAATGGATGATAATACGATATGTTTTGAGACAGCATTTGAACAGAACCCATTTTACACTTCACTGATTTTCACCAAGCAAGAACATTTCTGCCTGTTTCCTACACTAATGGAGCCATATTCACCTCTTAAGACATAATTGCCTTCAAGTGAAGGAAGTAGTTTTTTTTTTCAGCTCTATTTTGTAACAGTGTATGTCACTGAACCAGCTGATTGGGACATGATAGAGAGAATAAGACCTATGTGTCAGAATTGGATGGCAAAATGTAGAATCTCGATTATACCATGTTGAGGCAGGTGAGCAGCACAGGAACAGAACCTGATTAACATCACATGTCATGGGATGAACAAATTGGAGTCAGTTGAGTAAGAGTCCAAGTTCAGATAGAGAACAAGGATCCAAAAAATTACTGTGAGAGTACAGAGCATCAAACTCTGAAAGCCAAAACAGTAGGAGTAAAGCAAAGATGAAGTTATTGCAAACGAAGACTGCAATTGTAAGCAAGTGTGGAAACTTTCTTAAGTAAGCCATTTTACTTCTGTACCTCAATTTCATCACCTTTAATGAAAGAATTTGCATATTGGCAAGGGTTGTTCCAACTTTAATATGTTTTAATTCTGGCTCTAGGATATGAGACAACACAGAAAACTAATGCAAAACCAGATATTAGAGTCGAACCTACTTTTCTTAGAGGAACAAATCAATAATTAGGAAAATAAGAAGGTAGTATAGGATATTGATGCTCTGTACTCTCACAGTATTTTTTTTGGATTCTTGTTCTCTATCTTGGGACATGATAGAGAGATGTACTGCATTTTGAATCTTTTAACTTTTTTAGAGCTTAGATATATCAAAAGTAGAAGACTTCATGGAAAAAGATCTCCCTTCTAAAGGATCAAGACTTTAATTATGCTTATCTAGGTAGTGTCAGACTAATGATTAGTGAGTACTCTAGTGAGGAGTGAGAGAAGGAGAGAAAGGGTAGAAGGATGAGGAAGATGGAAAAAATTTGAAGTAAAACCTGCAAGGGAACTGGGAGAGAGACTTGGACAGTAACAAATGAAAGAGTTATAGGACCCGGAGACAAGAGATCGATGGTGCTTTTAAAAGGGGAGGATGCTAATTTTCCTGCATAATGATAAATATATTTATCATCCATATATGTCCTCTTCTCTAGAACAAAATGATGTGAATATAGGTAGTAATACAGCATTTTGGACAATTCTTAATATCAGATTATGGTGAACATGCTTTAATGGTATGACATGGAATTGTAATTAAACATTGTCCACCTGCTTATCCCTTACTCAATATCACTAAGCCTCCTGTGGTTCATGGAAAATCATTTTATTGGCAAAGTCATCATGAGCCTTCCCATAATCCAAATTATATATTTTAAACCTATTTTCACCCCCTCAAAAAGCATCCTTATTGTACATGCAACAGTTATGCCTTTTCCCTATGTCCTTGAAGCAACTTTTAATGAATGGCTAGGTGGGATGATTCCCTTGAGGAGGATATTCCAATGATCATTTCTCACTTGTGGAGCCCCATTTTTGCTGTTATTTCTTTAATTTTAATATTTCCCATTACCATGAATCATTTATGAAGGTAACTCTGTGCCAACTCCTAGTGACCAGACAAACTGAAAACAAATCAGTGACCTCTTAGAAACTAATGTGGAGAATGTGTCCTATTGCTCCCAATAGGATGGGAAATATTAACACTTAGGGTAAGAGGTTAATAAAAACTAGAGTCAAATATTGTAATGAATTCATTCATAGAGCAGAAATGTATTTTAACATTTTGTAATATATATAAAACATTTATAAATATCAACTAATGTATATTTAATGAACATAGCAAGGATTCTACTGCCTAATATCCAAACATTATATTTCATAATTATGATCTGCTCACTGGGCAACATTTCACAGATGAGAGGTCATGGCTGGGAAAACAATTTCTAGAAGCATAAACCCCAAATGTACTTTTTATCGCATTTTAGCAAGCCATACTACTGTATTTACCCATGTTCATCTATACCCCTTAATTCTGAAAAAGAAATAGCCTTTATTATTGTTGTTTTAGTCAACGGATATTTACTGAGTACCTCAATACATAGGAGGTACTTAAATGACAGACAGGGGCTTGCTGAGTCACAAAAATGGGGTTGGCTTCTTCAGGCACTGGGAGTCACATGTGTGAAAACCCAAAGGGATGAAAGCATGGAATTGTTGGAGAAACTGTGGCCAGCTTACTTTACCCTGAGCAAAGGGTGGGTGAGACCAGAGAGGTGGGCAGGTACTACCTTGCGAGGGCCTCCTTTTGTATCATCGATGGATTTGGACTTTATTCTGAAGCCAGTGGGGAGCGTGTAGGTGACATGATTGCAATTTGCATTTCAGAAAGTTAAATCTAGCAGCCACTTAAAATAAAGTTTGAGTGAGGGATAGTTAAATCTAAAGACAAGGAAGCCAATTAAGTTGTTCCATTGATCCAAATGAGAAATAATGGTTTGGACTAAAGCTGTGGAAGATGAAACAAGGAGACAAAAGAGGCAGCATGGTGTGAGCATGAACTTTGGAGCTTGTCGGAAATAACTTTTCATTCCAGTGGTGCCATTTGCTATTTCTGTGACTTTGGGAAAGTTATTAACTTCTTTGAGCATACAGGAGTGTGGTGCAGTGCCTGGGTGAGTGCTCAATATGGTTAATACTGTTTGACTATTTGGATGGTAGGACCTACGGGACCTATTGACCGGCTATTTGAAGGGGTTGAGAGAAAGAACATTGTCAAAGCCCCTGAGAAGTGGAAGAGTATAAATGGTTGTTTCTCGATAATAAGAGACTGTACATTCCTATTCCTATTTGTATTTGGGGATATCGTTTAAAAATAAAAGCAGTGGCTGTGAATGTGGGGGTAGTGAATTGAGGATTAAAAGAAAAGCTAAGCAAGATAGATGAGACATCTGGAGATGGCTTTAACTAAAAGCTAATGGATGTTTTTAAGGATATTAGTAATGCAATGAAAGTATAAGAAATACTGTGAGTCATAGAGTCATACAGTTCTAAAGGCAGAATGGACTGCAGAGTCCATCTAGTGCAGTTGCCAAATCTCCAACTCTAAGAACCTGCTAAATGCACGTAAGCATAGCTGCACAAAAGCTACTTGTGGCTCATTCAACTTGATCATTTCCTGGGCAGAACCTTTTGGGAAAGTATGGGGTGATTTTGTATGAAATTCTTCTCCAGATCTAGAGGGATCATTTGGTAACTACTTATGGATCTTTCACTGTAAAAACCTCTTGACCTGATTCAGCCTATGTGTAAATGTTGATCTTTCTCTCTTCTGAACCTATGAATTTAACCTGTAATGGGTACCTGACTTTTAGCTTTTGGCTCTTACTAATTTCCATCTATCAGCACAGGACATACAATTTCTAGTGAAAATAATTTCAGCTATTTTATGTTTTACTATCTGCCATAAAAGAAGACATGCTTTGATGGCCAGAATGCATGTAGTCAAATTTTATTTTTCCCTTTCCATCTAATAATGACAAATAATAATAACAATATAATAGCAGCAACAATAATAAACAATAGTGTGTTTATTGCATACTTATTCTCTGCCAGACACTGTGCTTTACATATATGAACTCCTGTAATTCTTATATGAGAGAGACACTGTTACTATTCCCATTTTATGAAAGAGGAAACCAAAGCCACAGAGCTTAAGTAGTTTGTCCAGGGTCACACAGCTGGTAAATTGCAAAACCTGTATTCACACATAGTCAGTGGCAGTTTGACTCCAGCTCCAGGCTCCTAACCCTTCACTGTAATGACCTGCAAATTTTCCTGACTATGAATCAGACACTATTGCACATTTCCCAGCACTGGACTATTCAGGTATAACTGTGATTTCCCTAATAGTATTTATTTCTCTCATTTTGCTTCTGCTAAAGTCTTCATCCATCATTTACTTCTGTTTTAGCAATTGTCTTTAGATGCATATGTTTTAATTTGTTCTAATTTTGTTTAAGTTTTTTATTATGAATATATGCCTCGGGCGATAGCAAGAGTTTCATTAAAGAAAAGGGGCGGGAGTTTAAATAAATAAATAATCCTCCCTTCACTTCTTGGGTCTCGAGGGGCTCTGGGATGTGATAAAGCAAAACATTGTTAAAAATTCATACTAGTAACTTGCATTGTATATTATGCATGGCAACTAAACTTTTTAGTGTCTTGGCAAAGCCCTGGGGCAGCAGAGAGGTACCTCAGAGCATAGAAAGTGCATTTGAAATGGTAATGAGAAGTGAGCAGTGTGGCACAGTGCTAGTCAGTGAAATATTTCTCTGAGACAAACATATTTGGAGAGGGTGGCAGTCACTGACTGCTGCCATAGCTTGACCTATATAATGCCCCACCCCCACTCTGTTTAGATGACATCAGAGTGGGCACAATTTTAATGATGCAATAAATACCAATCCATTTGAAGCTTGATGCTAACATGTTGCATTGTTAGTTATCAGAATGATAATTTCGAGTTTTACTTTTATATAACAGCCTCCCATCCTATATTAAAATATGCCCATGGTTTAGAATCCTTGAAATGATACTCTGCTTTAAAGAAAATTCCAAGGTTCTTCTTCCTTATGCCTTAATAACTTTAGTCTGCCTTTTTCTTTGGGCTGTTGGATAAACAGTGAGTGAAGTTCCTTATGTAACACATTTTTGTTGATACAAAGTTCATTAAAGTCTCAGCCTTGTGGTTGCTGATGAATAAAATATGATAATGAAAAAGCTGCAGCTTCCAAATTTGCTAGAGTCATTGAGTACTGTTCCTCATCACACATATATGCACTCCAGTATTCATTGTGACCTGTGGGATAATGGTACAGTGAGCTGCCTTAAATCATCTGGAACTTCCAGATGCTCTCTGGTTCTGTTCAGAACTTTAGAGAAAGAACTGAGGAAAGAGAGGTTGTGTAGGAAAACTCTCCGTTCCAGGTTCCAAGAAGAAATTTAAGGGAGGAGGAAAGGAAGGCTGCACTGGATTGTGAAAAACAAAGAAACTGTTGAGAGGGAGCACTTAGGGCACACAGAACCAAGCTCTAAAAATGTTGTGTTAGGAGAAAGGAAAAGGGGTGGGGAACACGTAGATCTTAAAAAATTGTCTTTCACTAAGGCAAAGACAAGTATGGGTTGGCTCCAGGCTCAATCATCTCACTTGGTGTCCCTGGAGTTCCAGAAGAGAATACCTAAAAACTTGTAACACAACCGAAAACCAGTATGGATCTAGTATATTCGACTTGTATGCGGCCCCTGTGAGAGAACTTGTAGAGTTCGGTAGCCTGACTTTGTAATACCCCTTGTGTGTTTAAGAAGTGCAAATGGTAAAAGAGTGGATAGCCTCCACAGCGTATTTTGAAAATGCCTTGATTTTTTTCATTACTCAAAGGCCATAGTTCTTCATTAATCTGGGAACAAATGAGATCACATGAATGTCAACACTCAGATTTCCCTAGCATCCCAAAAAACACTCTCAGGTTTCCCTTGCAATTTGCAAGATCACAGTTTCTCACTCCCCGAGTCTCTCCAGTTATTTTTGGGATCGCCCAATATCGCACATGCTCAAAGCCATTCCTGCCCGTTTTCTGCCCTGACCTTACTGTTGCCATCCCACAACTAAAGGTACACTCTCGACTTGTACTCTTTCTCTTTCGGGGCTCCCATTTTGTGCACTCCTTCCATTCACCAGTCTCCACGACTGCTTCTTAGTCCTCACCGGGTTGCCAGAACCATTCTGTTTCCCCTGTGGAAATAGCCAACTATCCCTTTCTCTTGCCAATTTTTCTCACCAGGTCCCTGAAGCAACATCACTTCTGCCCAGCACCTTAGGAACACAGCTCCTTCAAACTTTGTCAACATCCCTGATTAACATATGTGAAAGGATATCTCCACCCCCTCTTCTTTGTCCAATTAATTAATGGAATAGTTCCCCTGGGAGTTGTTCCGTTTCCCCATGCTCACTCAGTTTATGCTAAGTCAGGACCACAAAAATAACTAACGTGGGATTCCTACTGCCGTGGAAAACTTACTGTGTCTGAGTATTGAGGTCAAATGATTTTTCCCAGGTTTTATGTGCTGTCTGAGAAAACAAGGGGGATGTTTAAGAAGAGGGGTTTCTTGGGGGGAGCAGGAAAAGAAGTCCCAACTTTTAGGTTTACGAACAGGGAATGCAGGAAATAGGAAAGATGGCCAAACTGAGCGATTTTTACCCTCCTTTTGAAAATCTCACCCACCAGCTTTTGATGCCTTGTCCTTTTTAAAGTTGAGGCCACTAGTCTTGTATATTATGCCCCTGGGACTAAGAATATGCTGGTTTGAAGAATTTAATGTCTTAGAGGACACAGACTGTCCCTCATGTGTATCTTTCCATCATCCAGCATGCATGTACTCTCAATGAATATTAAACAATAAGGTGTGCCCTCTTAACCATAAGAGATGATTCCTCGTTTTGAGATGATGTGCCCTGGGAATAAAGAATGCTTCCTTCATTTTCCATGGCTGTCAAACTGGCATCTTTCATCAACATTAAATTCCCTTTTAAGTAGTGGAATGCCTTACACAGTTTTAACAGGAAATCTCTCAGCACCTCTAGCTATTTGTTGAAAAGAAACAACTTTTTTTTTCCCAGATACATCTTGCAGAAAACCATTTCCCAAATAAAACCCAAAAACGTGGTATCATATTTAGAGGGAAAGAAATAAGCCCCTGAATCATAATGCTAGTTTCATCTTTTCCTTAATGTTGCAAAGGTGATTATTTTTGCCATAATCTTCTTCTGGCTGTTAGCCCGGGATGGCAAGCTGCATAGCCGCCTTGTTAAATAAAAGAGAGGGGAGACTTTCTTGAAGTCATCTTTTCCCCCAAGGACTTGTACATATGCGTGTGGGAAGCATGTGGGTAGACTCCTCAGGACAAAAATTTCCCATCTAACTTTCATCATAATTCATGAAAAAATTGAGTTCCATTACTTGTTATTAATTGAAGCCCTGGAAAGATACTCTAATCATCAGTATTGTTACCAAACAACATATAAATGCTGTGGTGTGTTTCAAACCACCCAACAGCTTATACTTGGGATGTATTCCATGACCGCTCCTTCCTCTTTTTTAATTGGGAGTCTGTGTTAGGGAAGGACAGGAATGCGTGCATCCTGAATGTTCGTTGCTCTCCTCAGACTCTGTGATAATCACTCTTTACCTTTCTTTCCCTTTTATTCAAAAGTGTACAGTTCTGAAAAGAACAGTTTATTTGAAAAGGATCTAATTGGCATGAGCCGCTGTTGCTGTCATGCCCAAGTCCTGCTGACAAGGCTGAGGTTGGAAGAGAAACAAATAAAAGCAACTGATAAATGTCAGAAGTGGGTCGTAGTAAAACATACTGTTTGTTTAATGTTGATAAAAGGGCAGGTGGAAAGTACATCAAACTCTCTTCTCAGAGAGTTCTTGACTCATAAATTGCAAACGCTTGCCAGAAATTAAATTTATCTCTTATTTAGTCCTGGCTAAAACAGTGCAATAACAAGTAGAGTAGGAGTATAGCGTACAGCAGGCACCGCTGCTCTCCCTCACTGGCTTCTCACGGATCTGTGAATTATGAAAAATATGTTTCTGAAAGATGATATTGTAATGTATCCTTCAGCCACTATAGATACTTAGATTTTAATATCAGAGCAGAAGAAATACGGTATTCCAGAAAATAGCCCTTGGTAAAATAACTCGATGTTTGAAATGAAAATATTGATGGAAAATGTGTGTAAATGGTTGTTAATCAAAGCCTCTTTTTAAATTGACTTGATTTACATTCAAATTTCTGAGGTCTGTTAACCTTCCATTTTGATTACTCTTAAATTAGCCATGACTCCTAATGTTCTACATAAGCTTTAATTTCCTTCCCTTTTTTTATGCCAACTGACAAATATTAACACTGGGGTCCTTTCTAACAATAACAAGGATTTTAAGGATTGCCTTCTTTTAAAATATATACATGTCAAGAAAAGAATTGACTTGCAATGTGAATAATAAGTTTCCTCTTTTTCCTTGTTCTCTAAGTCTGTGTTGAATGTATTGACTTTTCTTAAAGGGGGAAAACCTGTGAATAGTTAACTCAGACTAAAAACATTTTAAATTGCACGCTAATTTTTTTTAATGCACTGAGGCTATGAAGTTCTGACTTGGTATTATAACCATGCTCTTCTTGGGATAATAAGGGCACACACATTCGGCTTACCTGATTGGCACTTCTTTCAGAAGCAGGAGATAGTTTTATTGACTTTGTTGTAAATCCCATAGTCAGGGCTACCTTCATATAAAAATAATAATGTGGACCTTGGCTGTTGGGAAGGTCACAGACTTTGGATGTAAGCCAGATTTGAGTTTTATTTGGGGCTCCCAAGCAAAATTTTCACACAAGAACTGAGATTCCCTTCACTGTAATATAGCACTCTTTCGCTCCCTACCAGGTTTGTGTACCAGGCGCTTTTGTTGGGGGGTGAAGATAGGGGTGCTGCTTAGGCAGCATTTATACTTCTATACTGAGTACCTGCCTAAAAGTCTTACCAAATTCATTTTTATTTGCTTCTTTCTTGTAAAGAATCTGCAATTTTGAGAGAAGTGACATATTTTGCTATTGGAAATGTGGTGTTGTTTATTTTTAATCCCCACTAATATAAGAAAAAAGCAAAGGTTGTGGCATTGGGCAAAAACTCTGACTTCCATAAATACTGGTCCTATTAATAAAACCTACAGTCCAAACTTTTGATGTCAAGTGACTTAATTTATTTCCTGATTTTTGAGGAAATAGGTGATCATTATTACAATTTTCAAAAGTGCATAACGGTATAAAAATGAAGGGAGAAAACTGTTTATTCTCACACAACTGTTTATTCCCCCTTACTATTCCAGAAGGAAAAACTGTTAACATTTTGACATATTTTCATGAAAATTTTTATATTTTTATATAGCATGGATTATATTATTCATTTAATGTTATAGCTTGCACTTTGCTTAACACTAGTCATATGGAATACCAGTAAATGAACTTTTGAAAATCATTTTAATCGCTCTATCATAATTTACTTAAATAATTTTCTAAATGCTGGCTATTTTAGGGTGTTTCCAGTTTTTTTAGAATTCTAGGTAATTCTACATTGACCACTGTTTTTCATGAATCTTTGTCTACATTCAAATGATCTCCCTGGGAGAGAGCTAAGAGGCTAACAATAAAATAACAAGTCAAACATAATGAACACTTTTAAGATTTTTGTTATTATGCTCTCAAGTTAATATCCAGAAAAATGTAACTAATTATATAATGTATGTGAGCGCATGTTTCATTATTCATTTTTCTGAACAGTGTTTTATTTTTTTAAATCTTGGTTCATTTTGTTGGTAAAGAGTCATTTTGTGTTTTAAGTACTATTTCTCTCTTTGATTAATTTTCAAACTACTCTGTATCTGATGACAGACCTGAAGGTCAAATCCTACACCACAGGTTCTTCCTTTGGAGATGAAATACTTTATTTACAATTAGAGTCACATGTAAGTATTGACGAATATTTGAAGTGATATAAAAAGTGTATCATGCACACATATTTTATATCTGTTAAATGCAAAGAATGGTTCATTTGGGATTTAAAAGTCTCAAAAGGAAAAACATTTACATAATGAATACTTGATTGTTGTTTTAAATTTTAATCATGGTTAGTGTAACTCATAGACTTAAAGGTAAAAATGTGCAGAAGTAGTAAACCTGAACACTTTGGGCCTTTGGGGATTGATATTTTCTGCCCAATTTTCCACCAGAAAGGGGATAAAGAAATTCAACTCATATGGAAGAGAAAGTCACCATTTTCCATTTGTTGAAAATCATTCAATGTAAAATCAGTCTATACTATAATAATTTTTTCCTTACTTTCCTGTATCTCATCGCTTTTCCATTTCATTTTTTTTTTACTTTAGTGATGGCAAGATGTGCAATGTCCTTTTTAAAATTTTATTTTTGCTAAGAAACAGATCAGAATATGAGTTTAGTTTATTTCTACAAATCCTCAAGTTAGAAAAAAAATGCTGCCTTTTAGAACACTTTTCTGACCTTAAAGTGTAAAAAGTAAGAAGCAATAATTCACATTAGTATTGTACATTAAATGAATTGTGGTTTTAATAATTGGAGGTACATTCTGCTATTTTATTATCTGGACAACCTGGAAGTGGTTAAGAGCATGGACTTTGAAACCAAAACACACTTGTTTCAAATTCTGGTGTGCCCTTTACCTTACCAGCTGTGTGATCTTAGTTCAACTTCTTGGAAAGCAGGTTTTCTGATCTCTAAGATGGAAATAATAATACCTTTAAGTCTGGGGGTAAACATTACGTGATTATTGGGAAATAGGTACACATAACATTTATTATAGACTTATTCATGAAAAGGGATGTGTGTGGCACTCCCTCTTAGACTTTTCCGTTTGGATCGCCCTTGTATCAGCTGGATGTAGCCACACTTAATGTGTTTCTTTTGTGGTCCTCCATGAAGTGCAGGCAAGCATGTCTAAGGCAGATGCAGCAGCTAAGAAAAAGAGCTGACAGGTATGGAGAACCATGGGTCTGGGACATTTGCCTCATTCATCTTTAGTCAGCTGAGCTAAAGAAGTCACAATTTTATATTTGAAGAAAAATTTTCCCAAAAGGCAGATGTTTCATAAAATACTAAAGAGAATAACTAATTTTTCCCTACATATTATGAAATTAGGTATAAATGAAATAAATATGAATGATTGAAGGGACACAAATGAAGGTCTGGTTAAATATATCAGGTTATCTATACAATAGAATATTCTGCAGTATTACCTATAAAGCTTTAGAAGTCTCAATGACATGAGACATTTTTCTTGCAATGTTGTGGGGAGGGGAAGCTGCTTATAAACCAGTGTCTATATAATGATCATAATTTCTTAGAAATCATAATTATATACATTTTAAATCAGCCAGAAGAATGTCCACTAAATTGTTTATGATAGTTATCTCCAGATGATAATTATATGAAATCTACCTTTTATAAATTTAAAGTATTATTTTAAGTAAAGAAAAAGTGATGGTATATTCACAGGTCAAAAACTATTTTTTAATGTTTTACTCTTTTGTCTTTTAATATCTCCCTTTGTCTGGCATGAAGAATTAAGAAATGTGATTGAATAATTATTTATCAAAGTACAAAAAAGAAAAAAAATAGTGTTTGTTAGACTGTTTCGTTCCGCCCTTCCTATTTTACATTTATTTAGAATGATAAGAAAAAAAAATAATGAATCTCAGCCTTAGACCTCATGCACAAATTGGTCACCATATTTCGTTCTTTGTTTCTAAGACATTTCTTTGAAATTTTCAGGTAAATTTCAGTTTTACCAGTGTCTGTTGTTCTTTATTATAAAATATTCCTCTACTATAGTGTAGAAATGGTTGGGAGATATGAAGACAACTAAAAGAAAAATAGCTTTATGATACTTGACTAATTCCATGCTTGACTTATGATGCTTTGTAAGAAGACAAAAGTTGTTGCTAGGAGCACTTTCCCATGATCTGGTTAGGACTTAGTCACGAGCTTTTTTTTTTTTAATATATATTTTTATTGTTATTTATGTCTTTTACTCCCCTTGGGTAGCCCACCACCAAGTCAGCTTTTTAAGCTTAACTACACATTACTTTCCCATCTCTTCAGTGCTGTGCAATGCTGGAAACGTGGCAACTTGACCTAAAATAGCAGGATGATAGATAAAAGTTGTTTGGGGGTCAACTTATTATTGTTTCTGGGCTCTAGATTCCTTTTTGCTTCTGTTGCCTCCCACAAACGTGTTCTTGCTCCAAGTTCATTTAGCTACCACAGTAGACAAACAGCATGAAGCACAAATGTTTCAGTCCTTCATTCAGTCAATAAGAACTTCTCGAGAAAGGCATCATATTGGCACTTTAAGGGTTGCAATGGAGAATAAGATATGTACTCATTCTCATGAATTTTGCTCAGGTAACAGAGACAGGACATACACAAATGAAGCTTACAATGTGAAGCTAGAAATTGAGAAGTCCATGGGAAAGAACAAAAAAAGGTTATGTTCAGCTGATGGGAGCTTGGAGATTATTCAGTTATGACAAAGTATGGAGAGTACTTGGGCACAAGTAGATGGATGCAATGAGCATGGGTAATAATAAAAACAGTTCTTGGTATATACTAAGTTAGTTTACATTTATTAGGGTAAAAGGCTCAGTTACTGGAACAAAAAGACTCAGCAAAGAAAATTTTTGCATACTCATGTAACAGTGTGAGATAAGTGAACAGACACTTCTGCACACAATTATACTAGGACTCAGATTCGTTTCATGTTATTCCATCATTCCTTATGGCCATTGTTATAATACAGGTGATTGACAGTGCTCCAACTACATTCTAATTCTAGCAGGTAGGATGGGGCAGGAGTGGAGGAATATATTTGCAATGTGTTAAGGATTCCACTGGTCAGCATATACTCACCTAGCTGAACAATGGGAAATGTGTTCTCTGGCAGGGCATCCTGTGATCTCTATAATTCTGTTACTAAGGAAGAAAGGGAGAACAGATCTTGGTGGGCAGTTAGTATCTCCGCCACAGCTATTATTACTATCCCATAGAATACTATTATCACCATGGCATAAATGTGCCTGAGTAATCTGAGATAGCTAATTCACCTCCCTGAGCAGTGAATTTTCTACTGTACAAGTGCCTTAGCCCAAGATATTCTTGTCACTATTATTATGAAAAGAATCAAAACCATTCCAAAGGTCTAGCTCAAGCTATCACTAAGTAAACTTCCTTAACAGCTTAAAACTCCTATCTTTGAACCAAGTATTCTAGGCTATGAGGAAATAGGTTATAAAAGAGTAAATTACAAAACCAGTATATCCACCTGCATTGAATTCCCTGCTCTTTTGATTAATACACTTCGAAATAGAGATACAAGGGAAGATTGGTTGAAATGTTTTATTCTATACAAAATTCTTCTCTTTTGCTTCTTAGAAATCTTTCACTGAAAAAAATCTTCAGCGGGTTCATTTTGAAATTTCACATAATAGTTCACTTTGTGAAATATTTTATAGTAAATTTAAATAGGCAGCAATCAATGCCATGGGAAGTTTATAGCTTTCAAAATATGTGTTTTTCAAATTGTTCTCTTTTTTCATGGTTATCTTGGATGAGAACTGGCACACCATATAGCCAAGCTTGGGAATTACACCAATTGGGTATTTTGAGTGCTGTGCAGAAATGCTTATTTTTAAGCAACTTTCCATTTTGTATCCTGTTGACATAATGATTTATTTGTGACTCAGAAATAGAAGGACAAACCACCTATCTATAGTGATCACTTGTCTTAGGGAATCTTAATTGCAATGTTAATTCAGTCTTGGAGATAGTGAGACAATGAACTAGATGATATGTGTAAGATATTGATAAATGACAAGTAAGCCACTGGAAAATCTGTTTTGTCTTAATGTGCTGCAAAATTTGAAAATTAATTGAAGTAAATAAGAGCATATTTATGAAATGTTATAAATTAATTAAGTGCTGTGTCCCAGATATTATTGTTCTAGATGTTGTGGAGGGTTACATAAAGGACAATTGGACTCAGCCTTTGATCTTTGCATTTATCAAGTAGAAGACAACATGTCTTTACTCAAAAGGCAAAGCAATATTGACAAGGCAATATTTTAAGTAGAGGTTCTATCAGAAGACAAGAACTGGCCTGTGGGTCAGGAAATGAGACCAACAGGATATCCACCAACTAGATATGTGACCCTGAGCTCTTTTTCCCTTCTACTTAGGCCTTAGTTTTCCTCCTGTGATGTGAGGGAATTTCATTGAATGGACTATGATCCCCAAAATTTTATGTTTTATTTGAATTATGAAATGATATATATCATTATAATATGAATTACTTATTTATATTGAGAGAATATACAGTACTGAGGGAAAACAATGCAAGTGTGAGTTCACCTTCCCAGTGATGATGAAATTTAGTTGGATAAAGATTACCTCAGTTTTTCAAGTGCTTATTTTCAAAGAACTTCAAAGACCCCTGTGACAGTAAGACCATGATTGTTAGTGGACAAAATAGGAGATCTCCTTGCTCTCTCTAAAACCACTAGTAGATCTAAATTGGATTCTACTTTCACATCTGTAGCTCTAACCATCATCAGATGAATTGGAGTGATCTAAATGAAACAAATAAAAAATAAAGGAAGGCAGGAACTCTTTGGCTTTCTTTTAAATAAAAAAGAGCCTGAATTTACATAATTAATATAAAGGAAAACATGAAAGTAACTTATGCCTTACTGAAAATTTTAAAGGGTATGCAGGAAGAGAAATGGTTGTCTGATACAGGGAAGAATTGAAGTGACAATAATGGCCTGTTTGTCAGAAAAATGAAATCAGTACAGAACACTAAAACAAAAATACATTGACCACTGTATGAAAAAAGAATGAGACTGGAATATTTAAAATGCATGTGGCCCAATATTCAGATTTTTTTTTAAAAACTAAAGCTTGAGAATTTCATGGTTCTTATATATGAGAGAGGGCTAAGATTAGCAATAGTTCAAAGAAGAGGAAGGAGTTTCTTACAATTAATTAGATAAGCAAGAAACATGATTCTAAAGTGTCAAACTATTAAGATCACATGATCTAATGTCAATTGTAGATTCTGGTCTACACTCTACTAATATCAATGACTTTAGCCAAGTCACTAAACCTGAGTTTTCTCATATCATCAGTGGGGTCTAGCACCTCATAAAAATTAAATAGGGAATAAAACACTTTGAGACTTTTAAATTGTTATAATTAATAACTCCATTTATATAATTTTATTTGCTCTCCTATTTTTTAAGTTTAATTTTTGTTAATGAAATGACAATATAAAATTTTTCAGGTGTGTTTTTTTTTTTATAAATGAACATCTGTGTATACTACATTGAGTTCACCACTGAAAGTCTGAATGCCATCCCATTTTTTAAAGTGACTTGGTTAATAAAACCATGTGGGCCTCCCTGGTGGCACAGGGGTTAAAGTCTCAGCACTATCAAGCTATCACCAGCCACTGCTACATCTGTTCAGTCCCCTGCCAGGGAGCTGACCCACATGGCACAGCAGACCTCTCCTGTCTCTCCTGCTCCCCTCAGCAGTGTATTTCTGTAGATCCACCTCTTCTGCTCCTCACTCTGTCTCTAGTGAATCCTCTCACCCCCAACCCCCACACCTCTGGCCTAGACCCCAGTTCTTGTATGCATAAGTAAATAAAAAAAATTTTTTTAAATAAACTATGATAAAAAAAATTTAATTTAAGGTTGGTTGAAATACCTGGAAGTTTTGAAATTCAGATAAATTTCTTGAATTATTTTCTTATAAGCCATTTTTTATTTTGCTGTTAATAAAAGAATAATCCATGCCCTCATTAATCAAAGAGCAGCTACTGAAATTTGTGGTTGGATTGTTTAAAATTTGTTGGATTAATTTGAAATTTATATTATCTTCCTAGAATCACACCATCATCATCTTATTTTCTCTAAAACTGGCCTGGGTTTATACCCTTGCAATAACCTTTCTCTTGGGTTACTGTATTTATTCTTAGACAAATTGTTTAGTTTTTCTCTTTTTTATTTATATCTTTTACATTATTGTGTATTCCCGTGAGTTACCCAACACCAATTCACCTGTGAACCATCAACATAGTCCCTTGTTTAGATTTTCTTTAATATTTAGGTATTCATACACAAACGGAGAGTTTTCTGCTGTGGACTGACCTGACCAAATTTCATCATGTGGAACTCGTAGGGGCTTTTTGTTTTTAATAAGTAACAGTAGCCTCTGTAGAAGTTTTGAGATGTTTGAAGATTACTTTCTCCAAAACCTCACTATCAGCTTATACTAAAAGCAAATCCTGTCGGAGGCCAGCTCCAACAGATGTCTCCGGTCAGATCCTGGGGAGGGTGGAGAAGGTGTCCGCGCAATGGCGAGAGGAGAAGCGTGAGTGAGAGACAGCACACACCAGAGAGTGTGATCAGGCTGTTCCACTTTATTTCCCAGATAGCAGGTTTTTTATTTCATCAAAAGTAGGCTAGTAAGCATAACTTTAAAGAAAAATTAATTACAGACAATGGTAGGGTGGTTACAGATATTCAGATACATAATCAATTGCATACTTTGACAAGAATCAAGGAACTTCTGGAAAAATGTCTGTTGTTTGATGTAAATTCCAGTAAGGTACAAGACATAATCTAAATTCCAGTAAGGTTCAGGACATAATCTTCAACCTTTGCCCTAGGCCTAGGGTCAAGGCTGCTATCTTAATACCTATTGTCTGAAACTAAGACCTTAATAAAAGAAACCATCTTATGCTAATCTCTGGAGCAAATAATCTAAGGAAATATATGGTGATTTTTCGAGGCAAGGAAGGAAAATAGGGGAAGGGAGTAAATGTTCTTTGTTTTAAACATTAACCCTTGACCGGGCAAGGACACTTCACTATCAGAAGGGCAGCTCGGTGCCTGGACCTAATCATATTGTCTTAGGCAATGAGAAAGGCTAGTGCATGCAGGCACGGTGGAGAAACTTAATTGTTGTTCTCACCTGAAATTACAGGAATATTATACTTAAATTGTTTGTGAGCAGAAATATCGCATCCTGACTTTTATAGGAACACTTCCTTGAAGGCCCTTCACCCATAAGGTGACCTTGTCAAACCAATATGGGCCAGTATAGGCTGTGACAAATCTCAAACCAAATCCTGACATAATCACATTCATTATTCAACATTTATTGGTAATTCAGCATATTAAACAGTTCAGCCAACTTTCTTGTAAACTCAAGGAAATCCCAGTTTGCTATCTTTTTAGTACTCTGAACTTCAGGAGACTGTTTCCCTATGAGAGAAGATCTTAAAGGGTTTATGGACTAATCCTGACATAGCATAGGCACTCTTACTGATGAGAAAAAGTATGTAACCACAATATTAAGTTCGGAGATGGTGCATTGATTGAGAAATGAAGAGAATTTGATTGAGAAATGAAGAGAATGACCATGATAAAAGAATAATAAAAGTTGAAACCACATTCCCACATCATATTTATACCCCCCAAAGGTAAATTTTACAAGGGCAGGGACTTTGTTTTTTTAACCACTCTTAGCACTGAGAATTGTACCTAGAACAGAGTAGGCGCTTGTAAACTTTTGTTGCCTAAGCCAACAAACAATAGAAACAGCAATCCAGCTCTATTCTAAGCTCTTATGTGCATTGTCACGTTTACTGTATAAGCCTGAGCAAGGCAAGTTAAATAAAGTAGAACTTTTTGCTAATATAAATGTTCAGGAAATGAAGTATACTAATTATGTGAACTTTCTGGTTAACAGAGCATCGCACTTCAATTCATTTTAATTTTAACCCTTTCAATTGCAAATTTAAAAAAAGAGACATTGACTTTCTTGTTTCAGTAAATGGAATCTAAAGGACATTCTTGAATTTTTAGTTAACATATTGAAGATTTTTTCAGTATCCCAGGAAAAACTCCAGGCATCCGTTATTTTATTCAGACTCATAAATGGAGAAAATGTAATCAGGTTAAATGTGTAAATAATCTCATACCATTCTCTAGAAGTTGTTTTTTCTTTCCTTTCTTGGGAATATGTACAAGGTTATGTTGTTAAAACTTTGATAAACCATTATGGAAAGCTGTATGGTGGTTCCTCAAATTGCTAAAAATGGAACTTCCATACAGCCCAGCAATACCACTTTTGGGAATCTACCCAAAGGACACAAAAACACTAATTCAAAAGGATATATGCACCCGTATGTTCGTTGCGGCACTGTTCACAATAGCAAAGGTATGGAAGCAACCCAGATGTCCAAAAATACATCTATTTATAAGAAGATATTTATAAGAAGATGGGGTACATATACACAATGGAATACTATTCAGCATTCAAAGAAGATAAACACATGCAATTTGCAGCGACATGGATGGAATTAGAGGGGATCATACTCAGTGAAATAAGCCAGAAAAAAGAGAAAAATATTGAATGGTTTCACTTATAACAGGACTATAAGGAAACCAAATAGGAGAGAGACACTCAGTGGGTGGGGTGGGGGAAGGGGAGGATAAGGGCACAAAATGGAGTAGAAAAGGACACAAGGGACC